>JAPZVO010001003.1:0-23698 GCA_029962745.1 Echinometra lucunter
ATAAATAGTCAAAATTTCTATGGTGTCTTTACCAAATTTGTAAAAAAAAAAAAAACACAACCTCCCCAAAACAAAACAAAAACAAAAATAAACCCCTCCCCACCCCCCCCCCAAAAAATTATTTTCTAGATTCTTTAAATTGTTTCTTCTTGTCCAGTTGATATTTCAAATAGTTAGATGGGGGGGGGGGGGGGGGACTTTGTGGTGCAAACCCCATCCCCTCGCTTGTTTTTCTGTGTCATCTGCCGAGGCAGCTAGTACGTGTGTAACATAGGATCACTTTTTCGTCGTCTCTCTGTCAGTCACACTTTCGTTTGATCTATAATTTATATTGTTTGGCTTAGACTCATGAAATTTCACAAACATCAATATCGCATGGCCTAAACTGTTTTTGCAAATGGCCACAACTGTATTGCCAATAATTAATTACGCTAATTTATGCAGATTTACACAAAATCACCTTCCAAAAAATCTTGTTTCTCCTTCATTTTGATTGTTTTATTTGAATTCAGAAATTCATTAATTATGCTAATTTATGCAAATTTATTGAAAATGTATATTTGGAATTGTTAGGTGGGTCCAACATAAATACTCAAGGGCATTTATACTGGACCCACCTATCAGTATGTGTTTTGTGTACATTACTATGTCATTTTGATCCAAAATTTTACTGGTTTTTAGTTAACAAAAAAGATAAACAAATACTTTATAAAAATCATTAAATTACATATAAAAAAAGAGGAATTTACTCTACTTTCTGTTACCAATTTCTAAGATCTTAGGTGTTTTTGACTGTTTATAATGTGTCACATGAAGACATGCTTCCATTTCACGGAAGCGTGCCTGCAGGAACGGTCGGCGGTTAAACGCTTAATGCAGTGTCAACAGAACACACTTGTCGCCCGCTAAAAGTTCAAGGCAAAGTAAAGGAAAACAGTGTAGGCCTATACTTATAGTAAAATCTGCATAAATTAGCCAAATTAATGAATTTCCAAATTCTATGCACAAATTATGATCCCTGTACTCAGCTCTACCAGATTTAGTTTCAAGTTGGACTTAGACCAAAGTTTAAAAAAAGAAGTTTGGTGATTTTAATATACTTGCATTAATTAGCAGTTCATCAATTTCCACATTCTGTGTAAGGCTATGGTTCCTGTACTTACATTAGCTTTTAGATCTTTTACATTTAGATAGATCTAGACCCATCTCCTAGTCTAGATTTTAAGTTTAGTCTAGGTCTACATCTAGATCTAGACTACTTGTCTAGACACTTTATCATTTTTTGAAGCCTTCTTTTTTGTCTTTGGATTACACTAGAAATATGAACTCAATACTTTAATCATCTTGTACCATATTTTGTTCTTTATATTTCCTAACATTTTGTAGTGTAATAAAAATTGATGAAACTTCCCTTGTAAATTTTTCCAAATGACTTTCTAAAATTGATCGTCTGGACATACAACCCGACAGGACACTGGGTATACTATTCACAGCCATAAGGCCCTAGGCCAAGGCAGTATAGTGTATCACTCACACTGGCACCTAATTGGTCTCAGCATAGGCGGCAGAAGCGGGGGGGGGGGGGGGGGGGGGGGGGGTTTGGACATGTCCCCCCCCCTAAAATTTAGGTTGATGACCTTTTTTTCTTTTTTTTTTTGCTTGTCAAAAAATTTTGGTTAGCCACTCCTAAAATTTAGGTTGATAACCTTTTTTGGGGGCGCTTGTCCAATTTTTTACCTGTGTCCATCCCCAAATTTCAGGTGGACACCCCCTAAATTTTTGGGCTTCCGCCGCCAATGGGTCTCAGAACTACTGTAACTTTAAGGTCAGTCCACCTCAGAAAAACGTTGATTTGAATCAATAGAGAAAAATCAGACAAGCACAATGCTGAAATTTCATCAAAATTGGATGTAAAATAAGAAAGTTATGACATTTCAAAGTTTCGCTTATTTTTAACAGAATAGTTATATGAACGAGCCAGTTCCATCCAAATGAGAGAGTCGATGATGTCACTATTTTTTTTTTTATTCTACAATATTTCAAGTTTTACGAATTTGTCGATTTGGACCTCCTTGCCTGAAGCAAAAAATGTTAAAATAATGGAATTCCATGTGTTAAGGGAGGAATGAAACTTCCTTTCACATGACAATGACGAGAAAATAAAAATATTTCATGTAATAAAATACAAAAGAAATAGTGATTGAGTGATGCCATCAGTTCCTCATTTGCATACCGATCGAGATGTGCATAACTGGACAGACTATTTTGTGAAATGAAGCGAAACTTGAAAATGCCATAACTTTTTTTATTTTACATCCACTTTGTCTTTGGAATTTTCCAGAGTTATGATTGTTGAATTTTTTCTCTTTTTATTCAAATCAAGTTTTTGTTGGGGTGGACTTGTCCTTTAATTGCATGCGAAATTCTTGCCCAGAACTGCGACAGCCCGAACGCTCGAACGTCTGCACAGCGTTCGGGCCGCGCCGGCGCAGATATAGACCTCTTGACTTCGGTCCACAACCTGCGTTTGGAACTGGACTGGAGGCATGCAACAAAGCCGAGGTCGAGGAGAGGGCCCGGACGCGGAGAGGGGTCTCGATCTCCCTAGGATTTTCGTTATTAATGTTATTTTTTATGCCGTGTTTTTGCAACAAAAATAATATTTGGAGTGTGTAGCAACAGATGGTAGGTAAACATAGTACTGCAAAATATTGAATTTTATGATGTGCGTGACTTTTGGTCCAACCCTACACACTAGACCACTAGATCTAACCTTAAGTCATCATGCACTCACACAACTCACACGTAAACGTACTCCTTCGCGAAACTTACAGCGTCAATTGAAACGTACTTTCAATCTCAATCAATCACAGTTGAAAATTGCAATCATTAGCCCATTCTTCCTCAGTTTTTATCTGTATAATTCAATAAACACATACCTTTCAATATCTTGATTATTTCCTCCCCGAAATCTTTTAAAATGTTCTCCAGTTCGGCCATCCTGCTCCAGGTATAAATTCGACAGCTCACCAACGGGTACGTGTACGGTAATACGTACGACGCGGTACAAAAAGTCGACAGAATACGTGTGAGCGCTGCCGCGGCGTGGTCATGTGACAAAATATAAGCCTTTTCATTGGTGGATAGTTTGAGTATTTTGTAATTTTGTTTAGATTAACTTTTATGCGCGCGAATTCGTCGATTTTTAATCCTTTTCGGATTGACAACGGCAAAATATAACCCAAATAGTTTACAATATTTTGTAATCGCTCATTAGAGTACTAATTGTAATCGCGCGAATTAAGAGAGTAAACCTTACATTGCCTGGGCTAAATTTCTTTCAATATCAAATATTATTATCTATATAGGGCATTTTAGCGGCCCATTAAAAACACATATTTCATGTCTGCATGACTTGTCTGTGCAATATCAGAGCATATTGTATAAAACGCCGATTTCCCCATATGCTCATGTACAAATTTGCCGTGCAATATTATGCGATATTGCATGGTCTCTTCGCGTGCGCGCAATAAAACAAACATGCACAATCGGGATTACAATGCACGGATACGCAATACACGCAAGGCACAAACGACACTTTGATGACGTCATAAAGAGGTAAGTCAAACTTGTGTGATCAAAAATAAATGTACGATGGGAGCCCTTTTTAGTTGCTAGAATGACATTTATTGAATTTTAAATCCCTTTCCTGTTGGATATAGATAATAATAATTATATTGCATCTGACTGGCTGTTGAGAACAAATTTGCCAGTGAAAATCATTATTGGGCCAACTTCTTCAAAAGTTTCAGAACATTTTAAAAGGTGTTTATTTTTAATTATTATTTGTGTGGTGCTTGCACTTTGTTTCGAGTGAGTAGTGTATTCTCCCCGATTAAATGTTCATTTGTCACCTAAAAAAGGCATTGTCAAGAGCAAATCGGAGATGCCTTCTCCAAATTGTGAATCTGATTTGGATTCATTATAGTTTTAAAATTTGACAATACGCCAGTCAATTACATCTTCAAACTTTTGGCATCAAGCCATAAAATATTTCAAACAAAGGTAGGGGCATTGAGTTGAGTGTTTTAATGTAATGTTCAAAACTTACTGTTTAAGCATTCGCACTACATTGTTTCAGAAAATGATTTGAAGAGAAATTAGCTAATTTCAATATTAAATGACAGAGTTTTTAAATGACAGAGTTTCATGACTTGCATTTTTTTTCCTGAATTTTTTTAAAAACAAAATTCCACAAAAAAGTGTGCACCAGATCCTTCAATTTCAATTTCAAAAATGAAAAATTGCCCACGTGACAAGCTCAGTCGCTTTACTCCCCCATTAAATGTTTCTTCCAACATTTTAGATATTCTTGCCACCCCCCCCCCCCCCCCTCCCCGGAAAAAAAATCTGCGCAAGGTCATGGAGTGAGCTCATTCAGTTACGATTATCACCCTTTGAGCTGTCATGTCTGTGGTCAGCTGCAAGCTAATGACGATTTGCTTAATTTTGGGCCTTTTTATACCCCAACAATATCGGGGTTTTTTTTAGCCACTTGGTCTAATACCAGTTGGTCTATTCCCCAGATTGTCCAACACTACTATGCGAAACCTATTTGGTCTACACTCAGTTTGGTCTAATTGCCATTTGGTCCAATCATCACTTGGTCTAGCACCCACTTGGGCTATTTATCATTTTATCTGATGATCTAATGATCTAATTGCCACTTCACCTACTTAGTTTTTGCTCACTTTCGTTTAATAACCATTTGGTCTATTACCAGTTCATCTTTGCTCACTTTCGTTTAATAACCATTTGGTCTATTACCAGTTCATCTTATCAGTGGTGTTAGACCAAGTGAGTATCAGACGAAATGGGCATAGCCTAACTGGAAATCATACGAAATCGTAAATGTGCTAAAAGGCAATTAGACTAAATGGTTATTAGATAAAGTGGTTGTAGACGAAATGAGATTAGACCATGTGGGATGGGGATAAGACCAAATGGGCATTAGACAAAGTGGGATTAGATCAAGTGACAATTCACCACCATCTCTAAAGTTTGTTTTCATTCTCAATGTTTGCGTATATTCACTCAAGCGTTAGGTCCATTGTCAGCTGCTAGATCAGGAAAATTGAATGGCTTCCTACTCGACTATCGACTCATCTGGGAGAAATTAAGCAACTTCATTCTACTTGTTTTCTAGCATACCTCATTCATTTTTTACAAAAGAGGTATTATTATAAAAGAGAAAATTATGAATTTTTACAAAATGTGTTTCTTTTTCCAAAAAAAAGTTTACTAACCTAAAAACCAACTCAAAGTCACAAATGTGTGTGCAAATGAAATTTTGGTAACACCACTTTCCATTGCTTTAATTCAATCCTGCATGAAACATGAACAATAAATTATATATCAAATGAAAGAAGAGAAGAAGAGCTTTACATACATGTATATTTCATCAAGGAAATTGTTCATTATGATAGAAAATATCTGCCATGAAATCCGGTTTCCTTTTTTCTGGGACACACAGTACATGCTGTCAGTAAAAAGTGGATACAATTAAATATCGTCTTGCAAGCTGGCAGCAAGGCACTTTCGTTCTGTTCATGTAGTTAGCAGACACTATGAACATGGCGGACAAAGAAAGCGGACAAAATAAACAACCTCTCATTCTACCCTTCACAATGGTTCTGGTAGTCAAAAGAACATCCCTTCAAAGCTATTATGTTTAATCATGTAGTTCCAGGTGAATATGCATATGACAACTGTTCCACATATTTTAGACAATAGCAGTGAAGGGATGTTCTTTTGACTACCAGAACTATTGTGTAGGGTAGAATGAGAGGTTGTTTATTTTGTCCGCTTTCTTTGTCCGTCATGTTCATAGTGAGATGACGTAACAGACTGGGAGGGAACTATTTTGATCCCCATGTTTGACCTTTGACCGTGCGCCCCATAGCTTGTAATATACGTGATGCCACTCTCTCTCTATAAATCCACTCTGACTACACTCAGAGTGGATTTATAGATTTCAGGCCAAGAAAAAGGTCCGGCGCAAGTGATCGTTTGAGCATTTACTATGGGCATAACAGCTATTACTGGGTAGCTTTAGCTTCTAAGCAAATGCTACTTTTATTGATACGGCCAACTGTATGCTTCCTCTTTCCTGCCTCAATATTGTTTTGTATAAGAGAAAAATAAATTCAAGAAAGGTGTGGAAAAACCCAGACATCATGCCTTTTGCACAAACTCAAAAGCAGCCACAGATATTTTGAGATTATTCACAAATCCTTCTAAGGTTGAAGGGCAAAAATTTCCATAAACTCCTATTCATGCTGTCGCTCTCTTTATGATCAAGCCATAGAAATCTCAAAATATGTGGGCACAGCTATTATTGGAAATGAATGACACCAATTCTTCAGTCATGAGAAAAACAAATAGATGTAGGTATGCAAGCAGAGCAAACATGATTTGATAGTACAAGATAGGTGCATGCACCATGGCAATTCTCAACTAACTATACTACACAGATATGTCAAAATTCAGGAGTCTCTTGCTGTCAAAAGTGAAATCCACTTATTTGTTTTATAGCATGCTATCAATGCAACTTATTTCACTTGTTACAAGAACAAAATGGAACATTTTCTAAATGGGCATTTCACAGTGAATTTTATTCATATATATCCCGACATTTCACAGTATCAGTAACCTTTCAAGGCACTGTTCCTTCTTTTCATTTTCATCATCTCTCAGTCTATCTCTTCATCATAATGATCCTCCATTTTGTTTCGGCAAAAGTGATCATTACGGTTTGCAAGAAATAGAAGAGTATTGTAATATTGTAATAAGTGTGCACCAGATCCTTCAATTTCAATTTCAAAAATGAAAAATTGCCCTCATGACAAGCTCAGTCGCTTTACTCCCCTATTACATGTTTCTTCCAACATTTTAGATATTCTTGCCACCCCCCCCCCCCCCGGGAAAAATATGCGCAAGGCCATGGAGTGAGCTAATTGAGTTACGATTATCACCCTTTGATCTATCATGTCTGTGGTCAGCTGCAAGCTAATGACGATTTGCTTAATTTGGGGCTTTTTTATACCCCAACAATATCAGGTTTTTTTTAGCCACTTGGTCTAATACCAGTTAGTCTATTCCACAGATTGTCCAACACTACTATGCGAAACCCATTTGGTCTACAATCAGTTTAGTCTAATTGCCATTTGCTCCAATCATCACTTGGTCTAGCACCCACTTGGGCTATTCATCATTTTATCTTATGATCAAATGAGCTAATTGCCACTTCATTTACTTAGTTTTTCCTCACTTTCATTTAATAACCATTTGGTCTATTACCAGTTCGTCTTATGAGATGAACTACATGTAAGTGGTGTTAGACCAAGTGAACATCAGACGAAATGGGCATAGCCTAACTGGAAATCATACCAAATCGTAAATGTGCTAAGAGGCAATTAGACTCAATGGTTATTAGACAAAGTGGTTGTAGACGAAAGGAGATTAGACCATGTGGGATGGGGATGAGACCAAATGGGCATTAGACAAAGTGGGATTAGACCAAGTGACAATTCACCACCATCTCTAAAGTTTCTTTTCATTCTCAATGTTTGTGTATATTCACTCAAGCATTAGGTCCATTGTCAGCTGCTAGATAAGGAAAATTGAATGGCTTCCTACTCGACTATCGACTCATTTGGGAGAAATTAAGCAACTTCATTCTACTTGTTTTCTAGCATACCTCATTCATTTCTTACAAATGAGGTATCACTATAAAAGAGAAAATTATGAATTTTCACGAAATGCGTTTCTTTTTCCAAAATAAAGGCCAGTATTCTCGAAAGCTCACTAACTTTAGTAGCCCTACTAAGTCAATATGTAGTAGGGGTTGCTATTCTCGAAGGGTAACTAACTTGAAAATGTCGTCATCAGCTCACTAACTTTAGTGACCCCTCACTAAGTTAATCCTTTCTCAATAGAACTGTGAACTACAGTAATTTTAGTATGCTATTCACGAAGGGTGACTAAAGCTAGTGAGCTGTCACTAACTACGTCATCAAGGGCAGATTCGGCCTAAAATTTAGTAAGCTCAGGGGGCATGTTTAACGTAAAATCGGACGGCAATCAACCAAAATTTCATGCTGAAACAGAGTGGAATTGGGTCTACTTATGCTGCATTTTCACCTTTTCTGTAAGTATCATGTATCTGTTGGTTTGCTCATTTGTATTTTCATGATCAAGTCGTATTTACCACGCTATGATGACATAAGTTTATTTGCAATAAAATGAATTATAAGCAATCAAAGTCAATTTGACCACGTTTGAAACCTGAATTATTGCAACGCTCTGTCACCTCACAGTCCCACACGACCAGATTTATGTATGGCGCTGTGAATGACCTGGTGCATAATGTAACTGTATAGAACGACTAAGTTAGGCATACAGTCTACTGACTTTTCTATGGAGACCCGAAACAAACAAATGCATAGGCCCTATGTCTTTTCGTGATCTCGTAAACAATTGCAAATTGCAGAAGGAAAACTTTCCACAAAACTTATTGAGGCACTGTTACTGTTGGCACAACCTGACTCTGCATGGTCTTGAATCCAATTCCAATCTCAGGAGTCAGTAGGGCCAAACTAACGTTAACTGTTTTAGACCTAGACCAACATTTTTTCTCAAAATTTCGCCGTCACTACCTCTTAAGTGGCAGGGTTGGCACTTCTCCTTTTAGTTTTAACAGTTAGGAGTGCCAACCCTACCTATATAAGAGACTAACAACAAAATTTTGAGATGGTCTATCAATCATGTCTACCGTCTAACAGTTAGGCCGGGCTAAATGTAGACCTCGGGTCTACCTCAGACTGTATGGTGAATACCAAACATTCACTGCTGGCGTTGCAGCAATAGCAGTCCAAAACAAAAAGCAAGATTTTGTTTTTTTTCTATTTGCTAGATATCTCAAATTTTGCTTCAGGGACTTTTCATGTTTAACCTTTGATATTCCACAAATTTTAGGACTCAGAGTTGAAAATGGAATTTAAAGTGCCATGTTGGGCCAAGCCCCAAAGCCTGGGAATAAGTGCACACAAAAGGCTTTTCCACCGTGAAGACTAAAGTAGCTTGTACATGTTATTAAGAGGAATCCTAGCAGGCTAACAGTTAGCATCTTACAGTTCATTCACTATGTAAGGCTTTATGAAATCGCAGTTCCGAAAGACCAAAGTCAAGACAAAGCCAAGTTATGACATTGTGGGTCTAACAGCAGTTACTATCTAACTTAGATCTAGACCTACTCACCTAGTCTGTCTAGTGACCCAATTTTGTCCTAGCACAGTTGTTTCAATACAAAATGTGTTTTTTTTTGTGGGGGGGGGGGAGAAATTCCCAAATGTAATAATTTTGGCATTATCGTTGGGACACTTGCATAGCCAAGGGGGATGGTGGGGGCGGTCGCCCTCCCCCCAAATGCAAACAAAACAGAAAAAAGCAGAAAAAAAGTGAGCGAGAAAAGAAAAGGGTATATAAGAATAGCAGGAGCAGACAAGGAAGAATTCAAAGAAATGGAACTGTCTCCCTGCACCCCCCCCCCCCCCCCCCCCGGAGCACACTTTGCTTACTCAGTAAGTGACTCACACGCTTTGTGTGCTCATTACCGTCCCCTCCAAATGAAATCCTAGCTATGCCACTGCGCTGGGACCCTTGGCTGGGTTAGGCCCAGGTTATAAACAAGAGGTAAAACAAAGAATGCTGAAGAAATCTCAAAAACAATATCTATACAGGCCAATAAGATGACAGTTTTCATACAAACAGTTTTGTGAACACCACATAGACCAAATAAGCTTCATTTCTAAAGTGTTTTGGAACAGAAAGTCAAATTTCAAGCTGAGAATTTATTCTATTTGTGTAATCATTTGATGCATTTGGGAGAAAATAAAACCTGTTGAATAGTAAACACTAAATATGAATTGAAAATTATTATTCCAATCATGGCCATGCACAGAAGAGTGGCGGTGGGGGGACTCCCCCCCCCCCCCAAAAAAAAAAAATCGAAAAGTTATAGTTTTACTGAAAAATTTTAAGAAATTCAACAAAAGTGTTCAGCAAAGCCTTCTGTTTCACTTTAACAAAATCAAAAGCACCCCCATGACAAGTTTGTTCCCTCACTTTTGAGTTTAAAAAAAAAATTGTATGCATGTTGCCCTCCCCCCCCCCCCCCGAAAAAAATTATGCTTTTGGCCATGATTCTGATGTGCAGTATGTTGGACAAGTTGTATTTACATGTACATATGATGTAGAAAATTGTTGCCCTTACCAAATGCTTTATTTTTTGTATTATTTTCTTTTTCCTAGGTTCAGAAGATTTCAGAAAGAAAATACAATTTCACTGAGTGAGACTTGAAATGGTGAGGCTAACTCTATGATCAAAGGCACTAACTACCCCTACACATATGCCTACAACTTCTTACTGCACGAAGGTGAAGGAGACAAAAGGAGAAAAAGACTGGACTAAGATTTAATGCTTTGGGTAAGTCTTGTGTTTTTATACTGAATGATGACAAAAAGATACTGCTGGTCACAGCAGATGGTCTAATTATCTGATTGTTTAATACCACATAGGCTAAACCCATTTGGTCTACTATCAATTTGGTCTAATTGCCATTTGGTCTAATACATACTTGGTCTAACTCTCATTTGGTCTAATGACCACTTGGCCGAATTGCCAGTTCATCTAATACCCAAATTGTCTAATTGCCTTTTCGTCTAATTCCCAAATGAATATTTGATCTATTACTATTACCGGTTTATTACAGGTAATAGACTAAGTAGTGGACATTATAAGAAATGTGGGGCGAGACCAAACGGGCAGTAGTCAAAGTGGGAGTAGACCAAGTGGCAATTTACCAATTAAACAGCATATCACTGTGTGAAATGGCACAACAACTGCCAGTAATGCAAAAATTCATAACTGTGACAAATTTGTGGCATATTCGGGGAAATGAGAGAGGGATGGTTGATTATTTACCATTTGCACTAGTAGTGCAGGGCAAACCATTTATTTAGAATACAAGTAGCATCTCACTTCTTGGCACTATGACTAAACAATATGAAAATTCATTGAAAAGGTTGGACTATACAAGTATAGTTTTAAGAAGAAATAATTGGTAACCATGTCATGGTGTAATTACTGAAACAAATTTTGTTCAAATATCCAAAATGTATTATTAGATTTTTTGGTTGTATTCTTTATGCTTATTATTATGACAGCCCTTAGGCTGAATTACATAGCCTACAATTTACAATAAACAGTTGGAAATGGAACATAGTCTAACAAAAATCTGATATATAAGTTATTTTGATAAATGTGAGCTGGTAAAACATACACTAAACTAACTGTTGATTAGGACCAATTGTTTAGTAACAATGGGACATGTTACTCATATGGACTTCAAGTTTTCCTACTCTTTTCTCAATTTTTTTTTCTTTTATGCAGGAAGCTTTCAAATAATGCACGGGGTGAGGCCCCGGGGGGGGGGGGGGGGGTCACTCTCCACATGGCCTGCTACCCACCCGTGTCCGACAACCTCAGAAACGCACCCTAAATGGCGTAACGCATTAACCAAATCTGCAACCCTAAATGGCGGAACCCATGAGAAAAACCACCCTAAATGGCGTGAACAGGGAAATCCCCTAATTTGATACCCTAAGTGGCGTAAACATTGAAATCGATCAATTTGATACCTAAAGGCCCTATCTCACCAACGGAGACGTCTCTGCGACAAGTTTCAAAATGATTATAATGGAGCGTTTGCAGGATCATGCACCTGACTCGGACCAGGAGGAATGTCAGCACGCGTTCACTCGCCCGGTTTCTAAGTGGGTCAAACATCGTCAGGTAGAGTCGCGGAGACGTCTCTGCAACGTCTCATCAGTCTTTCTGGTCTCCTCCTGGTTTCCGCAACGTCTCTGAGACGGCTCAGAGACATCTCTGAGATATCGCGGAGACGTCTCAGCAGTCGCGGATATAATAAGTCTCCGTAACTAAAGGAGACGTCTCGGAGACGTCGCAGAGACTTTGCAGAGACTGTAAAAAGTCTTTAAAAAAAAAAATCGAGCATGTTCGAATTTCTCACGACTCCTCGGAGACTCCATAATTTTCAGGACACATCTCAGAGACGTCTCTGCAACTTATACATGTATGGTACGTAAATAATTAAGAGAGATGCACGGTTTATCAAACATGGGCCTAGGTTTGAACCAGTTTTCACTGACTAAGTACCAAAATGCATTACGACAGTTTATTTACCACCAGGATGTACCCCAAGGATTGAGCAAACAAAAATACTGTCCATCTAAACACCGGCGTAAATCCACTCTGAGGAGTGGGGGGGGGGGATGATTGACTTTTTTGACGATTTTTTTTCTGTCGATCTCACACTTAAGTATAAGCACACACCCTCACTGACCCCCACAGACCCCCCTACACACATTTTAATATTTATTTTGCGAGCGAGCGAAGCAAGTGAGCCAAATATAACCATTTTTCTAGTTTTTGATCGCATTTTCTAACAGAAATTCTAAAATATGAGCGAGCAAAGCGAGCAAGCCAAAAATAACCACTTTTCTCATTTTTAATCGCATTTTCGAATAGAAATTCTAAAATAATGACGAGCAAGCGAGCCAAAAATAACCACTTTTTTGGTTTTCAATCGCATTTTCAAATAGAAATTCTAAAATATGATGGTTGTTTATGACAGATATTCAAAGATTTTACTAACGGATTAATTAAAATATATTTTTTTTCTTAAAAAGTGGGGGGGGGGATATTTGTACACGCCATCCCCCCTCTCCAAAAAGTGGGGGGGGGGGATATATCCCCCCATCCCCCCCCCCCGGATTTACGCCAATGCATCTAAATATGGTTTAACATGCTTAACAATCTAGAACATGAATTGTGTACTCCTGGAAGTACTAACTCTTGGTCAAGAGAGTCCCTCATTTTGCTGACAGTGTTGAGAAATACATATTAAGTCTGAGAAAAAATTTTTCTCGTGTGATTTTTGCACCTATCATTTGTGGTTAATTAAATAATTCATTAAGCTGAAATATACTAGTCTATTCATTCAGAAATGCAATTTTTGTTTTTGCATTGAACTGTGCACAAAGACAAGTCAAGATATCACTCCCGTGAGTGGGTCAATCAAGGACAGGATAGATCTACATTGTAAGTAATGCTAGGCCACTACAGACTTGAATTGAAAAACACAACACAATTAACAGTATATGGGGCTAGCCTGAAGGAATAACAACACGAAAGAAAACCAGTGAAACAGGTACACACGAGTAAAACTTTTTCTCAGACTTAATGTATTTACTCACCAATAAACAGCTCTTCTATGGTAATAAAATTTCCGTCAAATGAAACTCACGGTGCCATAATAATGTGTTTTGAGACGTCTGGAAAATGCTAGATATAAAAGAGAAATTGTGGCACTTAAGAGTTTCCGGTGTCTGTGGCCGGCTTCCAACGAGGGCACTGTTGCTTTTTCCATTTTTTTTTTATATCGATGGTGCAAATGCATGCCGTGCATGCAGCCGAGCATAGTCGCTTCAAACAGGCACGGAAAGGTTGCATTAGCATCGATGATTAGCATAGCCATAGCACAGCATCCTCTGCGACCTATGGGCGTGTGTATGGTAAAGCGTGCTGCTAGTATAGCGCCCGGTGTAAGAGACTAGCTAGGGGGACTGTACGGGGGGTCACTCTTATAAATAAGTGCTGGCTGCGCCGGCGTATGCGAGAATTATTTTGTATCCCTTAATCACGCCCTTCATGTTGTTAATGGCGTAGGTCTGCTCAAATTTGCCCAAATTTGCAACCCTGAATGGCGTAAATTAAATTTGCACCCCTAAATGGCGTAATCTGCATAACCAAATTAGCAACCCTAAATGGTGTGAAGAGTGAGAAAATGCTACCCAAGAGGCGATTTACCAGCGAATGGTGCTGAAAAGCAACCCTTTTTGCCAAAGACGTCGACGACGCCTGAGTGCCTGAAACGGGACCCTTTTTGACGCTTTTTCTGGACGCGGGTGCGTAGCAGGCCATGTGGAGAGTGACCCCCCCGGGGGTGAGGCAAACCTTTCCCAGTCAACCCTATCCAGAATCGTATCCCACTGCATTGCTGCAAGAAGGAACCAATACATTGATTCCCTACTAGAAAGGAAGTTGATTGGGGAATCTGGCACCAGTTTTCAAATATGGCAAGTCCCACATACCTATGTGCAGCCAAGAGGACCCAATGCTCAATAGAGAAAATAGATACTCGCCTGATATTCAGGTATATTTTATTGAATCTTACAACTTCATGTAGGTGGAAAACAACAGAGATTTTGACTAAAGAAACCATCCAGATAATCCAAGCTGAACACAGATTGTGTGTAAAACTGATTACTTATGAGAAGATCATGATTTAGAAAATGGTCAAAATCTTCTGCCAATTTGAGCCGCAGTAATACATATTATTTAACTGTATTGATGTTTCTATTTGAATAGCATGTATAACCTTGAAGGTGGGGTTTCTTTCTTGAATAATATGACACGGTTGTTTCTTTGATTGAAGTGAAATAACATGTGAGTACAAGAGAAAATGAAAACTGCATGTAAAGCAATTATGTGGCCTTAAATATTTTTTTTTTCTAGAAGAACAAACTTAAACTCCACTTAACTAATTTCTTAATTGCTTCTTCTTTCTCAATTCATCTCAATGAATACCTGTTGATTACTCCAAGTTTTCTGGATTGCCAGTTTTCCCTGGGTTCAGGAGGCTGCAGGTGGTATCTAGCTGGGAGTAGAGTCAAGGAACTGGCTCTTGTTCCTTCTTAGAGCAATTTGAGGTCTCTCACTGACATTTTTATTATTGGAGAAAAAAATTGTGAAGATCACCTCAGTTTTGAACCAATGACCTGTTCTGTATCCTAAGCCATTCTTTCCCCAAAATTTAGTAAGTTTTTGAACTAGGTCTTTTAATGCAGTATTTCATTTTATTAGTTTATCCTCTACTCATGTATTTTGTGTCTGAAATATTCTTTGGAATATAATTGGCCTGTACGCCATAAAATTGATGAGTAGGATAACTTGTATATACCTCACAGGGTATTTATATGCTTCATGTCATTATCTAAATTCAATACCATCCATAATCATAGTGTAGCATTGATTGATTGATCTAATCTATTGTAAGATCTTGTTGCTGTGATGTAATTATTGCAAAATATTATTCATATTAAACTCCTTTGGACCATTAAGTCACAAGG
This sequence comes from Echinometra lucunter, assembly GCA_029962745.1. Lineage (NCBI taxonomy): Eukaryota > Metazoa > Echinodermata > Echinoidea > Camarodonta > Echinometridae > Echinometra > Echinometra lucunter. The sequence continues at coordinate 15,334 of JAPZVO010001003.1, forward strand.
ATGTTGGAAGGGCAATGTAGCATTGCTATCTTAACCCCAAACAAACTTACAGTGTAACATAGGTTTTTTATTTCATTACAAACGATTGCATAACAAGCAATAACGAATGATGCTTCATGTAAGGGGTTAGGTTCCTTGTCTGCTTCCGCTCCTCATACATTCTCTTACATGTTTTCCCTCTTTTCTCGCTCACATTTCTAAAATTTCTTTTATCCCCCTCTTTTAGCCTTTCTCCTTTTTTCGGGGGGGGGGGGGGCAAACACCCCACTTACCTCTGGCTAATCATGTAATATTTATGATATTTATTTGAATTTATAGATGGCTTTAAAAGGAATCAGGGATCTAATTCACCAAAATCTCAAATAAGAACAAATTCTTCAAGCAAATTAGAGTTGGGTGAGCAATTGACCCCCACCCCCCCCCCAAAAAAAAATGAATAAAATAAGAATGATATGACCAGTGATTCTCCCCTTCCCCTCCCCTATGGTGGCAGTTATATCAGGTTTTTTTTTTTAAAAAGACCTAAAAGCAATCTGGAAAAAAAAAACAGCAGGGGGGGCTGTCAAATTCACAAAAAGTGATGGTCCAACTACCTACTGGTGTTGGGCCTATCTATTGATATATATATATATAAATCACAAACTCTCATACGTTCCTTCACAGGGTGGGAGGGAGGAGAAAACTCTAGTTATGGAACTTACAAAGGGGCACCCCGCCTCATCCGCAGCTACGGACAATAAGTTTTTTAGCCTTACATCCCATCCACCCCATCCAGCCCCCTTAAATATTTTAGTCGATTTCTCATACAAAAAGTGTACAGAAAGGGTCTGCCTACGAAGCTTGCAAACAAAGACTTGTATGGTGGTAGGGGATGTGCAGCTGCTCTTATGGGTTGCCGATTCCGAGTACCCCCCCCCCTGAGAGAGAGAGAGAGAGAGGGGGGGGGGGGAAAGAGATAATCCAAAATTTGATTGATTGTGGAGGTCCCATGAATGAACTGGGTGTTTGAATGAGGGAATTATTTCGTCAAATTAGTCATTAACATGAGAACACACTTTGAATCATTTCTTAGCCATTAATGCTTATGAATTCTTTTTTTAAAAGGGGGGGGGGCCAGATAAGAATGTCCCTTCTTTAAATAGTCTAGACAAATCCTCTATCAATTCGCGCAAAGATTCACAATCCGCCCTATTTTGATTCAATTGTGACGTCACTGGCCTTCAGCAGAGTGCTAGCAAGCGCACACTCAAAGTGATGCGTAATGATGTCACAATGTCCTTAATCTGCAATGCTATGAACTGAGCATGCTCAGTGCCCGCTCCTAATCCCAGGATTAACTTAGTGAGCTCACTAACTTTAGTGAGGGTCACTAACTAGTATGCTTTCGTGAATAGCTCACTAACTTAGTGAGCTCACTAATTAGTGAGGGTACTAACTAGTGAGGTACTAAGTTAGTGAGCTTTCGAGAATACGGGCCAAAGTTTACTATAGTAACCTAAAAACTAACTCAAAGTCACAATTGTGCGTGCAAATGAAATTTTTGCTAACACCACTTTCCATTGCTTTAATTCAATCATGCATAAAACATGAACAATAAATTATACATCAAATGAAAGAAGAGAAGAAGAGCTTTATATACATCTGTACATGTATATTTCATCAAGGAAATTGTTCATTATGATAGAAAATATCTGCCATGAAATCCGGTTTCCTTTTTTTCTGGGACACACAGTACATGCTGTCAGTAAAAAGTGGATACAATTAAATATCGTCTTGCAAGCTGGCAGCAAGGCACTCTCGTTCTGTTCATGTAGTTAGCAGATGATGCAACAGACTGGAAGGGAACTATTTTGATCCCCATGTTTGACCTTTGACCGCACGCCCCATAGCTTGTAATATATGGTCGCACGCCTGTAAATATTTCCCCATAGGCCCCTGTGTTAAAAATGGAATTTGATAAATTCATGAACAAAAAGTGTTTATAATGACACCATTGAAACTTTTGTCTTTAAGAGTTCATAGATTATTCTTTAATTGCTGAAATTATGAAGGGGTGCTTTTCAGCATTTTTTTGCGGTAGAGGGGCTGAATCTCAGACTAACAAAAACTTGGTCAAAGCTCCAGTAGTTGTAAGGCTTTTTGCCACACTAATAAAGTCCCCTTAGAATCAACCTGGGACCAAGTGCTGCTCTCTCATGGGACTGATCTAAACCAGTAATTATCCCTCTCTATGCACATATGAAACACAGTGTTCAACTATGTATCTCTGATTTTATATGAATATTTTTTCAACTATGATGTCATCTTTGGTACAGGTTGGTGGAATCTCTGAAAATGGCCGGATCTATTTACAGGCGTGCACCTTCAGTGGGGGTGACTCCCTTTAAACTTGAAAATTTCAATGTCAATACAACCTTTAGGTATCATCTTCTTACAACCATATCTAAAATATAATTTCAGGTCCTCTTTGGCAAGTTAAGATGGAATGAACATTGCCCCCCCCCCCCCTTGATAGGTGTACATGCATAGTGCATGCATAATACAACAGAGAATATATTGTTTCATATAATCTTAATATTCATCCATTTATACACTGGTATGATATCCATTACCACTGCATAGTTGAATATGAGTTCTAGATTAGTTCATTCATTTACAGGTGTTGCTTAGAATTGAAATTAGAAACTAGATTACAGAGAAAACATTCAAAAAAGACCTCCCCCCCCCCACCACACCATTCCTGTATGTAATAAAATACCAGGGAAGAGAGAGAGAGAAAGAAGAGGGAGAAAACAGAAGAGAGAGAAAGAGAGAGAAAGAGAAGGGGGGGGGGAATAGAGAGAAGGGGGGGGGGGGGGATTGGCAAAAAGGCAATTCAACTTACCAAAGGTGCACACAGTATCAATCCTTGTGTAGGCTTCTCATATATCCCAATACACGGTTTAGGTCGCACACCTGTATTTCCCCATAGGCCCCTGTGTTAAAAATGGAATTTGATAAATTCATGAACAAAAAGTGTTTATAACGACACCATTGAAACTTTTGTCTTTAAGAGTTCATAGATTATTCTTTAATTGCTGAAATTATGAAGGGGTGTTTTTCAGCATTTTTTTGCGGTAGAGGGGCTGAATCTCAGACTAATAAAAACTTGGTCAAAGCTCCAGTAGTTGTAAGGCTTTCTGCCACACTAATAAAGTCCCCTTAGAATCAACCTGGGACCAAGTGCTGCTCTCTCATGGGACTGATCTAAACCAGTAATTATCCCTCTCTATGCACATATGAAACACAGTGTTCAACTATGTATCTCTGATTTTATATGAATATTTTTTCAACTATGATGTCATCTTTGGTACGGGTTGGAGGAATCGCTGAAAATGGCCGGATCTTTTTACAGGCGTGCGGCCATATATGCGTGATGCCACTCTCTCTATATAAATTCACTCTGAGTGTAATCAGAGTGGATTTATAGATTTCAGGCCAAGAAAAAGACGCAAGTGATCGTTTGAGCATTTAACAGCTACTACTGGGTAGCTTTAGCTTCTAAGCAAATGCTACTTTTAATGATACGGCCAACTGTATGCTTCCTCTTTCCTGCCTCAATATTGTTTTGTATAATTAAAGAGAAAAACACATTCAAGAAAGGTGTGGAAAAACCCAGACATCATGCCTTTTGCACAAACTCAAAAGCAGCCACAGATATTTTGAGATTATTCACAAATCCTTCTAAGGTTGAAGGGCAAAAATTTCCATAAACTCCTATTCATGCTGTCGCTCTTTTTATGATCAAGCCATAGAAATCTCAAAATATGTGGGCACAGCTATTATTTGAAATGAATGGCACCAATTCTTCAGTCATGAGAAAAACAAATAGATGTAGGTATGCAAGCAGAGCAAACATGATTTGATAGTACAAGATAGGTGCATGTACAATGGCAATTCTCAATTAACTATACTACACAGATATGACAAAATTCAGGAGTCTCTTGCTGTCAAAAGTGAAATCCACTTATTTGTTTTATAGCATGCTATCAATGCAACTTATTTCACTTGTTACAAGAAAAGAATGGAACATTTTCTAAATGGGCATTTTACAGTGTATTTTATTCATATATATCCCCACATTTCACAGTTATCAGTAACCTTTCAAGGCACTGTTCCATATTCTTTTCATTTTCATCATCTCTCAGTCTATCTCTTCATCATGATGATCCTCCATTTTGTTTAGGCAAAAGTGATCATTATGGCTTGCAAGAAATAGAAGAGTATTGTAATATGGTGTGTTCAACTGTCCTTTATTCTTTAGGAAAGTTTTTACAAAGTCTGAAAGAACTGTAAATGATCCACCAAGAACAAAAAGCAAAATTATCGAGAAACGTAATTCGTCAATTCGTCACTGGGGACGAATTAGGTGGTCTGTCACATTCTTTTAGTAAAAGAATGTCTCGGGGGACGTCAAAATTAAATGTCATAAAGAAGATAATGATGTCTGGGAAGGAGACTAGTATAGATTGCCGGGAGTCGAACCGGAACCCTTGAGGATGTGAGACATGTGCTTTACCGATAGACCAGAATATGGCCCATAGAGTGAACACGTAGATGGAAAATGGGATTCTCGTGTCATATCTTCCAGTAAAAATTTCGATATGTTCCCTACATCTGATTAAAAAATAAATGGCAAACATAGGATAGGGAATTTATTCAGCTACAACATACTCGAAGCTGGGCGAAAATCGATCAGAAATAACGGAGCTGTTGCTCAAAAAAGACGGGAATGTAGAATAAAGAATTCGGAAAAGGTCATGTCCCATAGACAATACACGCAAAATGTGAAAAATTGACATGCCTCCATTTATCGTGAAATTAGAGCATGATGCCGTTGTCAAAATGAAAATTGAAGGCAATTTTTAAAGTAGAGCATCATCTCAGCTACAGCATATAGAAATCCCGGCGAAAAAATCGACCGACAATAAGCGAGATAGTCGTGATTAAAGATAACAATATGACGTCATAATAAAAAAAAATGAAATTTTGCGTTCACATGAGAATATGGCAACGTTCCAACCATTAGACCCCCAATTTTTTCATGAAATCAAATCTTCAACTCAAGGCTTTAAGAAATGTAAAAAATTGAGGGGTCTCCAGCCTTTCTAACGAGCTATGGTGGATTTTAGATAGGTATGTTTTTCTTACACTATTTTACCTATTGACGCGCGTGCGAAATTTGACTTTGGCGCGCACATACAACCTTATGGTTTATATAGTTGAAATCAATTCTAATGGATGGAAATTGTCAAGAAAAGTCTCCTGATTCGAGATCAAGTGAAAAACCAGCGTTTTTTACGTCATTTGAGCCTTACGTGCGGAAATTTTTGAAAGTGCTTAAAAGTGACTGAAACATGTGCAAATGATATAAATTGATTCTGAGCTTTTTTCGATTTGCAACGTGCACTGACGCGCGGAACCAATGCGTATGCATGCCTCTGAATCGTCTGAATAAATGCGAATTGTTTGGACTATTATGGACTGTCATCCCGGGCCAAATATGAACCGTAATGACAATGCGTTATGAATATATGATTCATGGACGAGATATTTACAATGGCGCCGGCATGACGTCATGATTACTGATGACCTTGAAAAGTTAATATGTTCATGTCGCTGATAGGCCTGATGACTGACGAAAATTTCATTAAAACTGAATCAGCCATTTTTGAGAAATCACGCGGACAAAAATTATGGCGTTGAAATAAAACATAAAGAAAGAAAGAAAATTTCTGACAAATTAAGAGGTGATCTGTCGTAGATGACAGACCACCTAATAAAGTAAGCCACTATACAACATTAATACATGACAAGTGGCTATGCTTGAGGTGTAACCAAGAATAGAAATTGTAGATAAATAGGCAGAAGGTATACTGCTCCTTTTCTCTGCTGATAAACCTTTAAAAAGGCAAGTTGTCAATTATCGTTTTCCTGTAAACTGAGGATTTCATTAAAATAGTTGAAGAAGACTTTTTACAATGCCCGGTTGTCCTTATTACCATCTACTCTTACATTTTTTTCATTACAAGAAAATCTGCCCTAAGCAATTCTAAACTCCAAAATTTTTAGTGAGAGTTGTGATGAAACTGTGATCTCTATTTGCACTGCTTGAAAAAGAAGTTTTTTGCGACCTGTGGCCCCTGCCCCTCCTTCATCTGTAAATGCCAATGCTCTTAACTTTGTATGCGAGGAATGATAAAACCAAGTTCTTGGTGAGAGAAACTTTTAGGCTAAATCATTCCTTGGGTGTGCTCCAGCTTTATAACAAAACTTAATATATATATCTTTTTGGGTTAGTATTTTCAAATCACTTATAGGGAGACACTATAAATATTCTAGATATGAATATTTATGAGCTTTAGCTATGAATATCTATTATCTTCAGATATTGTGCATATTCATAAGCACCCCACATACGTGAGGGGTGCTATAGTTACAACTTTAGATTTAAAAATGATATACATCTTTATTGGTTAGTGACTGCACAATCAGCTAGGTAGAGTGATGCTCATAAATATTCACACCAGATATGAATATTTATGAGCACACCTACAGTGTACATAGAAATGGTTCTTTCTTGCAATAACTCAGTAACCATATGATGGATCAACTTCAAGCTTGGCTCATGGACGCATATATCATATGAGAGGGATAACGGTCAATCAAATTTTGGGGTCTCAAGGTCAAAGGTCAAAGGTCATAGAGGTCATGTAGATAGAAATGCATTGTTGTTGCACTAACTCATTAACCATTTGACAGATCAACTTCAAAATTGCCTCATGTATATATATGGGAGGGACAATTTCTGATTAAATTTGGGGAACTCAATGTCAAAGGTCAAAGGTCATAGAGGTTATTTTGTACATAGAAATGGTTTGTTCTTGCGAAATAGTAACTTTTGACGTATCAACTTCAAACTTGGCTCATAAATGCATATGGGAAGGACAATGACCTGATTAGATTTTGGGGACTCAAGGTCAAAGGCCAAAGGGTCATAGAGGTCATTATATACATGAAACTTGCTTGTTCTTGTGATAAATCAACAAATCTGTAACGGTTCAACTTCAAACTAGCCCCCGAAAAGGGAAAAGTAAAAGTAGCCCCCGAAAAATTGTAAAAAACTCGAAATCGAGCCCCTGAAAAAAAAAAAAAAAAAATTTCACTGCTACTTGCCTATTGTCAGTAACAGAATTAGAGGAAGCGCTGTGGCTCAGTAAGAGCAGTGGTCTCGCAACCGGGAGTACCCAGGTTTGAAACCAAGTGGATGTGCTAATGCCCTTTGGTATTGGTATTAATCCTCATAATACCAAGTACTTCAGAGGGGACTTTAAGTAATCGGTCCACTGTCTGGCTGCATAAGCGCCTGTCCCATACTGGTGTCTGACAATTCTGTCTGCCTTCATCTAAATATTTATGTCAGACAGTGCCAGATGGCTGCAATTCAATTTTTTTGAGCCATAAACATGTCCAAGTTTAAAACAGGTAGCGCCATCTGTCAATGTCTAGATACGTCTGTAAACCAGCTGAAGAACGAATTTCAAAAGTCCAATAAACGTACGCATTCGTTTCTCAGACAGAATCGTTAAACGGCAGTGTCGGACAGGGCTTTACTAACAGACATACAAATGCTTTCTCAGCAGTCAGGTAAAATAACCAACCAACCAGTAATGTTCAGCCAATGTATAGGCCTAAAGCTGTGTGAGGTTACTACTCTAACTTGCATTCATGTGATTGGCAATATGTAGGAGTTTATTTTCTATTCCACCAATAATCATGCATAAACATGATTGGGTATGAAGTGACATTGATGGGTTTATAAGATAACGAGTGTAATTAACCAATTACTTACTGCAATCAGGTGGGGCCCTGTATTAAGCCTATGGGAATCAGAGGCATACAGTAATCATTGCATTGAGAAAAAACATATACATTTTGCAAAGTACTGCCACCAAATATTGTCTCATTCAACCTGAATGAATCACAATCCTACACATAAGGGGGGGGGGGCGTCTGGGGCCACCTGTAATTTCATAAGGAATAGGCCTATCTAAGTACAACTCTGAATCCATTGTTGCTTCATAAGTTCATATACCTTTTCAAATGGCTTATACATAAAAACGTATGCCACACACATACACTTGCGAACATGTTCCTTCAGTTTCTTACTGTCGCAAATTAAAGATGTGCATGAGGCTGATTTCGTAATGGAATGCGCAACTCCGAAGTACCCCCAAAAAAACACAAATCGGGGGGGGGGGGGGGGGGGGGGGGGCAAGGCCCACACGCCCCCCCCCCCCCCCCCCCCCGGATCTGCGCCTGCCTT
>JAPZVO010001004.1:0-23684 GCA_029962745.1 Echinometra lucunter
TTTTAAACCATTTGGGGCTTCATAACCCTTACCATTTAGCGGCTAACTTCAATTTAAAGCAACCATTACATTTTTCCTTGGTTAGTGTCTAGTGTTCACTTTCTTCGTGTTTAGAGTAAATAAGAAATGTTATAACGCAAATCAAAGAAAATGCACATATCTGCTACAAAGTGTCGAAATGGATCTGCTGAAACGATATAAACACTTTTGTTCATTCCAGGAATATCCAAACCATCTACAGAGGTTATTCAATCACCTATTATATGTAGATGTTGAAAAATCTTCACATATTTGACTCACAACCTGAAATACTGGATAAATGAATGCGTTTACCACTTTAGTTTCTTTCCAAAGCCCCAAATGATATTGGAAAGCTTTAAAATACACGTTCTTGTCCTGTTTTTAAAACATTTGGGGCTTCATAACGCTTACCATTTAGCGGCTAACTTCATTTAAAGCAACCATTACATTTTTCCTTGGTTAGTGTCTAGTGTTCACTTTCTTCGTGTTTAGAGTAAATAAGAAATGTTATAACGCAAATCAAGAAAATGCACATATCTGCTACCAAAGTGTCGAAATGGATCTGCTGAAACTGAAACGATATAACACTTTTGTTTCATTACCAGGAAATTCCAAACCATCTACAGAGGTTATTCAATCACCTATTATATGTAGATGTTGAAAAATTTCACATATTTGACTCACAAACTGAAATACTGGATAAATTGAATGGCGTTCCACCACTTAGTTTTCTTTCCAAAGCCCCAAAATGATATTGGAAAGCTTTAAATACACGTTCTTGTCCTGTTTTTAAACCATTTGGGGCTTCATAACCCTTACCATTTAGCGGCTAACTTCAATTTAAAGCAACCATTACATTTTTCCTTGGTTAGGTCTAGTGTTCACTTTCTTCGTGTTTAGAGTAAATAAGAAATGTTATAACGCAAATCAAAGAAAATGCACATATCTGCTACCAAGTGTCGAAATGGATCTGCTGATGAAACGATATATAACACTTTTGCTTCATTACCAGGAATATTCCAACCATCTACAGAGGTTATCAATCACCTATTATATGTAGATGTTGAAAAATCTTCACATATTTGACTCACAAACCTGAAATACTGGATAAATTGAATGGCGTTTACCACTTTAGTTTTCTTTCCAAAGCCCCAAAATGATATTGGAAAGCTTTAAATACACGTTCTTGTCCTGTTTTAAACCATTGGGGCTTCATAACCCTTACCATTTAGCGGCTAACTTCAATTAAAGCAACCATTACATTTTTCCTTGGTTAGTGTCTAGTGTTCACTTTCTTCGTGTTTAGAGTAAATAAGAAATGTTATAACGCAAATCAAAGAAAATGCACATATCTGCTACCAAAGTGTCGAAATGGATCTGCTGAAACGATATATAACACTTTTGCTTCATTACCAGGAATATTCCAAACCATCTACAGAGGTTATTCAATCACCTATTATATGTAGATGTTGAAAAATCTTCACATATTTGACTCACAAACCTGAAATACTGGATAAATTGAATGGCGTTTACCACTTTAGTTTTCTTTCCAAAGCCCCAAAATGATATTGGAAAGCTTTAAATACACGTTCTTGTCCTGTTTTAAACCATTTGGGCTTCATAACCCTACCATTTAGCGGCTAACTTCAATTTAAAGCAACCATTACATTTTCCTTGGTTAGTGTCTAGTGTTCACTTTCTTCGTGTTTAGAGTAAATAAGAAATGTTATAACGCAAATCAAAGAAAATGCACATATCTGCTACCAAAGTGTCGAAATGGATCTGCTGAAACGATATATAACACTTTTGCTTCATTACCAGGAATATTCCAAACCATCTACAGAGGTTATTCAATCACCTATTATATGTAGATGTTGAAAAATCTTCACATATTTGACTCACAAACCTGAAATACTGGATAAATTGAATGGCGTTTACCACTTTAGTTTCTTTCCAAAGCCCCAAAATGATATTGGAAAGCTTTAAATACACGTTCTTGTCCTGTTTTAAACCATTTGGGGCTTCATAACCCTTACCATTTAGCGGCTAACTTCAATTTAAAGCAACCATTACATTTTTCCTTGGTTAGTGTCTAGTGTTCACTTTCTTCGTGTTTAGAGTAAATAAGAAATGTTATAACGCAAATCAAAGAAAATGCACATATCTGCTACCAAAGTGTCGAAATGGATCTGCTGAAACGATATATAACACTTTTGCTTCATTACCAGGAATATTCCAAACCATCTACAGAGGTTATTCAATCACCTATTATATGTAGATGTTGAAAAATCTTCACATATTTGACTCACAAACCTGAAATACTGGATAAATTGAATGGCGTTTACCACTTTAGTTTTCTTTCCAAAGCCCCAAAATATTGGAAAGCTTTAAATACACGTTCTTGTCCTGTTTTAAACCATTTGGGGCTTCATAACCCTTACCATTTAGCGGCTAACTTCAATTTAAAGCAACCATTACATTTTTCCTTGGTTAGTGTCTAGTGTTCACTTTCTTCGTGTTTAGAGTAAATAAGAAATGTTATAACGCAAATCAAAGAAAATGCACATATCTGCTACCAAAGTGTCGAAATGGATCTGCTGAAACGATATATAACACTTTTGCTTCATTACCAGGAATATTCCAAACCATCTACAGAGGTTATTCAATCACCTATTATATGTAGATGTTGAAAAATCTTCACATATTTGACTCACAAACCTGAAATACTGGATAAATTGAATGGCGTTTACCACTTTAGTTTTCTTTCCAAAGCCCCAAAATGATATTGGAAAGCTTTAAATACACGTTCTTGTCCTGTTTTAAACCATTTGGGGCTTCATAACCCTTACCATTTAGCGGCTAACTTCAATTTAAAGCAACCATTACATTTTTCCTTGGTTAGTGTCTAGTGTTCACTTTCTTCGTGTTTAGAGTAAATAAGAAATGTTATAACGCAAATCAAAGAAAATGCACATATCTGCTACCAAAGTGTCGAAATGGATCTGCTGAAACGATATATAACACTTTTGCTTCATTACCAGGAATATTCCAAACCATCTACAGAGGTTATTCAATCACCTATTATATGTAGATGTTGAAAAATCTTCACATATTTGACTCACAAACCTGAAATACTGGATAAATTGAATGGCGTTTACCACTTTAGTTTTCTTTCCAAAGCCCAAAATGATATTGGAAAGCTTTAAATACACGTTCTTGTCCTGTTTTAAACCATTTGGGGCTTCATAACCCTTACCATTTAGCGGCTAACTTCAATTTAAAGCAACCATTACATTTTTCCTTGGTTAGTGTCTAGTGTTCACTTTCTTCGTGTTTAGAGTAAATAAGAAATGTTATAACGCAAATCAAAGAAAATGCACATATCTGCTACCAAAGTGTCGAAATGGATCTGCTGAAACGATATATAACACTTTTGCTTCATTACCAGGAATATTCCAAACCATCTACAGAGGTTATTCAATCACCTATTATATGTAGATGTTGAAAAATCTTCACATATTTGACTCACAAACCTGAAATACTGGATAAATTGAATGGCGTTTACCACTTTAGTTTTCTTTCCAAAGCCCCAAAATGATATTGGAAAGCTTTAAATACACGTTCTTGTCCTGTTTTAAACCATTTGGGGCTTCATAACCCTTACCATTTAGCGGCTAACTTCAATTTAAAGCAACCATTACATTTTTCCTTGGTTAGTGTCTAGTGTTCACTTTCTTCGTGTTTAGAGTAAATAAGAAATGTTATAACGCAAATCAAAGAAAATGCACATATCTGCTACCAAAGTGTCGAAATGGATCTGCTGAAACGATATATAACACTTTTGCTTCATTACCAGGAATATTCCAAACCATCTACAGAGGTTATTCAATCACCTATTATATGTAGATGTTGAAAAATCTTCACATATTTGACTCACAAACCTGAAATACTGGATAAATTGAATGGCGTTTACCACTTTAGTTTTCTTTCCAAAGCCCCAAAATGATATTGGAAAGCTTTAAATACACGTTCTTGTCCTGTTTTAAACCATTTGGGGCTTCATAACCCTTACCATTTAGCGGCTAACTTCAATTTAAAGCAACCATTACATTTTTCCTTGGTTAGTGTCTAGTGTTCACTTTCTTCGTGTTTAGAGTAAATAAGAAATGTTATAACGCAAATCAAAGAAAATGCACATATCTGCTACCAAAGTGTCGAAATGGATCTGCTGAAACGATATATAACACTTTTGCTTCATTACCAGGAATATTCCAAACCATCTACAGAGGTTATTCAATCACCTATTATATGTAGATGTTGAAAAATCTTCACATATTTGACTCACAAACCTGAAATACTGGATAAATTGAATGGCGTTTACCACTTTAGTTTTCTTTCCAAAGCCCCAAAATGATATTGGAAAGCTTTAAATACACGTTCTTGTCCTGTTTTAAACCATTTGGGGCTTCATAACCCTTACCATTTAGCGGCTAACTTCAATTTAAAGCAACCATTACATTTTTCCTTGGTTAGTGTCTAGTGTTCACTTTCTTCGTGTTTAGAGTAAATAAGAAATGTTATAACGCAAATCAAAGAAAATGCACATATCTGCTACCAAAGTGTCGAAATGGATCTGCTGAAACGATATATAACACTTTTGCTTCATTACCAGGAATATTCCAAACCATCTACAGAGGTTATTCAATCACCTATTATATGTAGATGTTGAAAAATCTTCACATATTTGACTCACAAACCTGAAATACTGGATAAATTGAATGGCGTTTACCACTTTAGTTTTCTTTCCAAAGCCCCAAAATGATATTGGAAAGCTTTAAATACACGTTCTTGTCCTGTTTTAAACCATTTGGGGCTTCATAACCCTTACCATTTAGCGGCTAACTTCAATTTAAAGCAACCATTACATTTTTCCTTGGTTAGTGTCTAGTGTTCACTTTCTTCGTGTTTAGAGTAAATAAGAAATGTTATAACGCAAATCAAAGAAAATGCACATATCTGCTACCAAAGTGTCGAAATGGATCTGCTGAAACGATATATAACACTTTTGCTTCATTACCAGGAATATTCCAAACCATCTACAGAGGTTATTCAATCACCTATTATATGTAGATGTTGAAAAATCTTCACATATTTGACTCACAAACCTGAAATACTGGATAAATTGAATGGCGTTTACCACTTTAGTTTTCTTTCCAAAGCCCCAAAATGATATTGGAAAGCTTTAAATACACGTTCTTGTCCTGTTTTAAACCATTTGGGGCTTCATAACCCTTACCATTTAGCGGCTAACTTCAATTTAAAGCAACCATTACATTTTTCCTTGGTTAGTGTCTAGTGTTCACTTTCTTCGTGTTTAGAGTAAATAAGAAATGTTATAACGCAAATCAAAGAAAATGCACATATCTGCTACCAAAGTGTCGAAATGGATCTGCTGAAACGATATATAACACTTTTGCTTCATTACCAGGAATATTCCAAACCATCTACAGAGGTTATTCAATCACCTATTATATGTAGATGTTGAAAAATCTTCACATATTTGACTCACAAACCTGAAATACTGGATAAATTGAATGGCGTTTACCACTTTAGTTTTCTTTCCAAAGCCCCAAAATGATATTGGAAAGCTTTAAATACACGTTCTTGTCCTGTTTTAAACCATTTGGGGCTTCATAACCCTTACCATTTAGCGGCTAACTTCAATTTAAAGCAACCATTACATTTTTCCTTGGTTAGTGTCTAGTGTTCACTTTCTTCGTGTTTAGAGTAAATAAGAAATGTTATAACGCAAATCAAAGAAAATGCACATATCTGCTACCAAAGTGTCGAAATGGATCTGCTGAAACGATATATAACACTTTTGCTTCATTACCAGGAATATTCCAAACCATCTACAGAGGTTATTCAATCACCTATTATATGTAGATGTTGAAAAATCTTCACATATTTGACTCACAAACCTGAAATACTGGATAAATTGAATGGCGTTTACCACTTTAGTTTTCTTTCCAAAGCCCCAAAATGATATTGGAAAGCTTTAAATACACGTTCTTGTCCTGTTTTAAACCATTTGGGGCTTCATAACCCTTACCATTTAGCGGCTAACTTCAATTTAAAGCAACCATTACATTTTTCCTTGGTTAGTGTCTAGTGTTCACTTTCTTCGTGTTTAGAGTAAATAAGAAATGTTATAACGCAAATCAAAGAAAATGCACATATCTGCTACCAAAGTGTCGAAATGGATCTGCTGAAACGATATATAACACTTTTGCTTCATTACCAGGAATATTCCAAACCATCTACAGAGGTTATTCAATCACCTATTATATGTAGATGTTGAAAAATCTTCACATATTTGACTCACAAACCTGAAATACTGGATAAATTGAATGGCGTTTACCACTTTAGTTTTCTTTCCAAAGCCCCAAAATGATATTGGAAAGCTTTAAATACACGTTCTTGTCCTGTTTTAAACCATTTGGGGCTTCATAACCCTTACCATTTAGCGGCTAACTTCAATTTAAAGCAACCATTACATTTTTCCTTGGTTAGTGTCTAGTGTTCACTTTCTTCGTGTTTAGAGTAAATAAGAAATGTTATAACGCAAATCAAAGAAAATGCACATATCTGCTACCAAAGTGTCGAAATGGATCTGCTGAAACGATATATAACACTTTTGCTTCATTACCAGGAATATTCCAAACCATCTACAGAGGTTATTCAATCACCTATTATATGTAGATGTTGAAAAATCTTCACATATTTGACTCACAAACCTGAAATACTGGATAAATTGAATGGCGTTTACCACTTTAGTTTTCTTTCCAAAGCCCCAAAATGATATTGGAAAGCTTTAAATACACGTTCTTGTCCTGTTTTAAACCATTTGGGGCTTCATAACCCTTACCATTTAGCGGCTAACTTCAATTTAAAGCAACCATTACATTTTTCCTTGGTTAGTGTCTAGTGTTCACTTTCTTCGTGTTTAGAGTAAATAAGAAATGTTATAACGCAAATCAAAGAAAATGCACATATCTGCTACCAAAGTGTCGAAATGGATCTGCTGAAACGATATATAACACTTTTGCTTCATTACCAGGAATATTCCAAACCATCTACAGAGGTTATTCAATCACCTATTATATGTAGATGTTGAAAAATCTTCACATATTTGACTCACAAACCTGAAATACTGGATAAATTGAATGGCGTTTACCACTTTAGTTTTCTTTCCAAAGCCCCAAAATGATATTGGAAAGCTTTAAATACACGTTCTTGTCCTGTTTTAAACCATTTGGGGCTTCATAACCCTTACCATTTAGCGGCTAACTTCAATTTAAAGCAACCATTACATTTTTCCTTGGTTAGTGTCTAGTGTTCACTTTCTTCGTGTTTAGAGTAAATAAGAAATGTTATAACGCAAATCAAAGAAAATGCACATATCTGCTACCAAAGTGTCGAAATGGATCTGCTGAAACGATATATAACACTTTTGCTTCATTACCAGGAATATTCCAAACCATCTACAGAGGTTATTCAATCACCTATTATATGTAGATGTTGAAAAATCTTCACATATTTGACTCACAAACCTGAAATACTGGATAAATTGAATGGCGTTTACCACTTTAGTTTTCTTTCCAAAGCCCCAAAATGATATTGGAAAGCTTTAAATACACGTTCTTGTCCTGTTTTAAACCATTTGGGGCTTCATAACCCTTACCATTTAGCGGCTAACTTCAATTTAAAGCAACCATTACATTTTTCCTTGGTTAGTGTCTAGTGTTCACTTTCTTCGTGTTTAGAGTAAATAAGAAATGTTATAACGCAAATCAAAGAAAATGCACATATCTGCTACCAAAGTGTCGAAATGGATCTGCTGAAACGATATATAACACTTTTGCTTCATTACCAGGAATATTCCAAACCATCTACAGAGGTTATTCAATCACCTATTATATGTAGATGTTGAAAAATCTTCACATATTTGACTCACAAACCTGAAATACTGGATAAATTGAATGGCGTTTACCACTTTAGTTTTCTTTCCAAAGCCCCAAAATGATATTGGAAAGCTTTAAATACACGTTCTTGTCCTGTTTTAAACCATTTGGGGCTTCATAACCCTTACCATTTAGCGGCTAACTTCAATTTAAAGCAACCATTACATTTTTCCTTGGTTAGTGTCTAGTGTTCACTTTCTTCGTGTTTAGAGTAAATAAGAAATGTTATAACGCAAATCAAAGAAAATGCACATATCTGCTACCAAAGTGTCGAAATGGATCTGCTGAAACGATATATAACACTTTTGCTTCATTACCAGGAATATTCCAAACCATCTACAGAGGTTATTCAATCACCTATTATATGTAGATGTTGAAAAATCTTCACATATTTGACTCACAAACCTGAAATACTGGATAAATTGAATGGCGTTTACCACTTTAGTTTTCTTTCCAAAGCCCCAAAATGATATTGGAAAGCTTTAAATACACGTTCTTGTCCTGTTTTAAACCATTTGGGGCTTCATAACCCTTACCATTTAGCGGCTAACTTCAATTTAAAGCAACCATTACATTTTTCCTTGGTTAGTGTCTAGTGTTCACTTTCTTCGTGTTTAGAGTAAATAAGAAATGTTATAACGCAAATCAAAGAAAATGCACATATCTGCTACCAAAGTGTCGAAATGGATCTGCTGAAACGATATATAACACTTTTGCTTCATTACCAGGAATATTCCAAACCATCTACAGAGGTTATTCAATCACCTATTATATGTAGATGTTGAAAAATCTTCACATATTTGACTCACAAACCTGAAATACTGGATAAATTGAATGGCGTTTACCACTTTAGTTTTCTTTCCAAAGCCCCAAAATGATATTGGAAAGCTTTAAATACACGTTCTTGTCCTGTTTTAAACCATTTGGGGCTTCATAACCCTTACCATTTAGCGGCTAACTTCAATTTAAAGCAACCATTACATTTTTCCTTGGTTAGTGTCTAGTGTTCACTTTCTTCGTGTTTAGAGTAAATAAGAAATGTTATAACGCAAATCAAAGAAAATGCACATATCTGCTACCAAAGTGTCGAAATGGATCTGCTGAAACGATATATAACACTTTTGCTTCATTACCAGGAATATTCCAAACCATCTACAGAGGTTATTCAATCACCTATTATATGTAGATGTTGAAAAATCTTCACATATTTGACTCACAAACCTGAAATACTGGATAAATTGAATGGCGTTTACCACTTTAGTTTTCTTTCCAAAGCCCCAAAATGATATTGGAAAGCTTTAAATACACGTTCTTGTCCTGTTTTAAACCATTTGGGGCTTCATAACCCTTACCATTTAGCGGCTAACTTCAATTTAAAGCAACCATTACATTTTTCCTTGGTTAGTGTCTAGTGTTCACTTTCTTCGTGTTTAGAGTAAATAAGAAATGTTATAACGCAAATCAAAGAAAATGCACATATCTGCTACCAAAGTGTCGAAATGGATCTGCTGAAACGATATATAACACTTTTGCTTCATTACCAGGAATATTCCAAACCATCTACAGAGGTTATTCAATCACCTATTATATGTAGATGTTGAAAAATCTTCACATATTTGACTCACAAACCTGAAATACTGGATAAATTGAATGGCGTTTACCACTTTAGTTTTCTTTCCAAAGCCCCAAAATGATATTGGAAAGCTTTAAATACACGTTCTTGTCCTGTTTTAAACCATTTGGGGCTTCATAACCCTTACCATTTAGCGGCTAACTTCAATTTAAAGCAACCATTACATTTTTCCTTGGTTAGTGTCTAGTGTTCACTTTCTTCGTGTTTAGAGTAAATAAGAAATGTTATAACGCAAATCAAAGAAAATGCACATATCTGCTACCAAAGTGTCGAAATGGATCTGCTGAAACGATATATAACACTTTTGCTTCATTACCAGGAATATTCCAAACCACTCTACAGAGGTTATTCAATCACCTATTATATGTAGATGTTGAAAAATCTTCACATATTGACCCACAAACCTGAAATACTGGATAAAATTGAATGGCGTTTACCACTTTAGTTTCTTTCCAAAGCCCCAAATGTATTGGAAAGCTTTAAATACACGTTCTGGTCCTGTTTTTAAACCATTTGGGGCTCATAACCCTTACCATTTAGCGGCTAACTTCAATTTAAAGCAACCATTACATTTTTCCTGGTTAGTGTCTAGTGTTCACTTTCTTTCGGTTTAGAGTAAATAAGAAATGTTATAACGCAAATCAAAGAAAATGCACATCATCTGCTACCAAAGTGCTCGAAATTGGATCTGCTGAAAACGATATATAACACTTTTGCTTCATTACCAGGAATATTCCAAAACCATCTACAGAGGTTATTTCAATCACCCTATATATGTAGATGCTTGAAAAATCTTCCACATATTTGACCCACAAACCTGAAATACTGGATAAATTGAATGGCGTTTACCACTTTAGTTTTCTTTCCAAAGCCCCCAAAATGATATTGGAAAGCTTTTAAAATACAACGTTCTTGTCCTGTTTTAAACCATTTGGGGCTTCATAACCCTTACCATTTAGCGGCTAACTTCAATTTAAAGCAACCATTACATTTTTCCTTGGTTAGGCTCTAGTGTTTCACTTTCTTCGCTGCTTTAGAGTTAAATAAGAAATGTTAATAACGCAAATCAAAGAAAAATGCACATATCTGCTACCAAAGTGTCGAAATGGATCTTGCATGAACTCGACTCTATAATAACACTTTTGCTTCATTACCAGGAATATTCCAACCCATCTAAGAGGTATTCAACTCACCTATTATATGTAGATGTTGAAAAATATTCACATATTTGACTCACAAACCTGAATACCGGATAAATTGAATTGGCGTTTACCACTTTAGTTTTCTTTCCAAAGCCCCAAAATGATATTGGAAAGCTTTAAATACACGTTTTGTCCTGTTTTAAACCATTTGGGGCTTCATAACCCTTACCATTTAGCGGCTAACTTCAATTTAAAGCAACCATTACATTTTTCCTTGGTTAGTGTCTAGTGTTCACTTTCTTCGTGTTTAGAGTAAATAAGAAATGTATAACGCAAATCAACGCAAATAAGAAAATGCACATATCTGCTACCAAAGTGTCGAAAATGGATCTGCTGAAACGATTATATACACTTTTGCTCATTA
Organism: Echinometra lucunter; assembly: GCA_029962745.1. Classification (NCBI taxonomy): domain Eukaryota; kingdom Metazoa; phylum Echinodermata; class Echinoidea; order Camarodonta; family Echinometridae; genus Echinometra; species Echinometra lucunter. The sequence goes on from JAPZVO010001004.1 coordinate 11,245, forward strand.
CCAGGAATATTCCAAACCATCTACAGAGGTTACTTCAATCACCTATTATATGTAGATGTTGAAAAATCTTCACCTATTTGACTCACAACCTGAAATACTGGATAAATTGAATGGCGTTTACCACTTTAGTTTTCTTTCCAAAAGCCCCAAAATGATATTGGAAAGCTTAAATACACGTTCTTGTCCTGTTTAAACCACTTTGGGCTTCACTAACCATTACCATTAGCGGCTAACTTCAATTTAAAGCAAACCATTACATTTTTCCTTGGTTAGTGTCTAGTGTCACTTTCTTCGTGCTTTAGAGTAAATAAGAAATGTTATAACGCAAAATCAAAGAAAAATGCACATGTCTGCTACCAAAGTGTCGAAATGGATCTGCTGGCTGAAACGATATATATAACACTTTGCTTCATTACCAGGAATATTCCAAACCATCTACAGAGGTTATTCAATCACCTATTATATGTAGAGTTGAAAAATCTTCACATATTTGACTCACAAACCTGAAATACTGGATAAATTGAATGGCGTTTACCACTTTAGTTTTCTTTCCAAAGCCCCAAAATGATATTGGAAAGCTTTAAATACACGTTCTTGTCCTGTTTTAACCCATTTGGGGCTCCATAACCCTTACCATTTAGCGGCTAACTTCAATTAAAGCAACCATTACATTTTTCCTTGGTTAGTGTCTAGTGTTCACTTTTTCGTGTTTAGAGTAAATAAGAAATGTTATAACGCAAATCAAAGAAAATGCACATATCTGCTACCAAAGTGTCGAAATGGATCTGCTGCTGAAACGATATATAACACTTTTGCTTTCATTACCAGGAATATTCCAAACCATCTACAGAGGTTATTCATCACCTATTATATGTAGATGTTGAAAAATCTTCACATATTTGACTCACAAAAATGAAATACTGGATAAATTGAATGGCGTTTACCACTTTAGTTTTCTTTCCAAAGCCCCAAAATATTGGAAAGCTTTAAATACACGTTCTTGTCCTGTTTTAAACCATTTGGGGCTTCATAACCCTTACCATTTAGCGGCTAACTTCAATTTAAAGCAACCATTACATTTTTCCTTGGTTAGTGTCTAGTGTTCACTTTCTTCGTGTTTAGAGTAAATAAGAAATGTTATAACGCAAATCAAAGAAAATGCACATATCTGCTACCAAGTGTCGAAATGGATCTGCTGAAACGATATATAACACTTTTGCTTCATTACCAGGAATATTCCAAACCATCTACAGAGGTTATTCAATCACCTATTATATGTAGATGTTGAAAAATCTTCACATATTTGACCACAAACCTGAAATACTGGATAAATTGAATGGCGTTTACCACTTTAGTTTTCTTTCCAAAGCCCCAAAATGATATTGGAAAGCTTTAAATACACGTTCTTGTCCTGTTTTAAACCATTTGGGGCTTCATAACCCTTACCATTTAGCGGCTAACTTCAATTTAAAGCAACCATTACATTTTTCCTTGGTTAGTGTCTAGTGTTCACTTTCTTCGTGTTTAGAGTAAATAAGAAATGTTATAACGCAAATCAAAGAAAATGCACATATCTGCTACCAAAGTGTCGAAATGGATCTGCTGCTGAAACGATATACTAACACTTTTGCTTCATTACCAGGAATATTCCAAACCATCTACAGAGGTTATTCAATCACCTATTATATGTAGATGTTGAAAAATCTTCACATATTTGACTCACAAACCTGAAATACTGGATAAATTGAATGGCGTTTACCACTTTAGTTTTCTTTCCAAAGCCCCCAAAATGATATTGGAAAGCTTTAAATACACGTTCTTGTCCTGTTTTTAAACCATTGGGGCTTCATAACCCTTACCATTTAGCGGCTAACTTCAATTTAAAGCAACCATTACATTTTTCCTTGGTTAGTGTCTAGTGTTCACTTTCTTCGTGTTTAGAGTAAATAAGAAATGTTATAACGCAAATCAAAGAAAATGCACATATCTGCTACCAAAGTGTCGAAATGGATCTGCTGCTGAAACGATATTAACACTTTTTGCTTCATTACCAGGAATATTCCAAACCATCTACAGAGGTATTCAATCACCTATTATATGTAGATGTTGAAAAATCTTCACATATTTGACTCACAAACCTGAAATACTGGATAAATTGAATGGCGTTTACCACTTTAGTTTTCTTTCCAAAGCCCCAAAATGATATTGGAAAGCTTTAAATACACGTTCTTGTCCTGTTTTAAACCATTTGGGGCTTCATAACCCTTACCATTTAGCGGCTAACTTCAATTTAAAGCAACCATTACATTTTTCCTTGGTTAGTGTCTAGTGTTCACTTTCTTCGTGTTTAGAGTAAATAAGAATGTTATAACGCAAATCAAAGAAAATGCACATATCTGCTACCAAGTGTCGAAATGGATCTGCTGCTGAAACGATATATAACACTTTGCTTCATTACCAGGAATATTCCAAACCATCTACAGAGGTTATTCAATCACCTATTATATGTAGATGTTGAAAAATCTTCACATATTTGACTCACAAAAATGAAATACTGGATAAATTGAATGGCGTTTACCACTTTAGTTTTCTTTCCAAAGCCCCAAATATATTGGAAAGGCTTTAAATACACGTTCTTGTCCTGTTTGTTAAAACCATTTGGGGCTTCATAACCCTTACCATTTAGCGGCTAACTTCAATTTAAAGCAACCATTACATTTTTCCTTGGTTAGTGTCTAGTGTTCACTTTCTTCGTGTTTAGAGTAAATAAGAAATGTTATAACGCAAATCAAAGAAAATGCACATATCTGCTACCAAAGTGTCGAAATGGATCTGCTGAAACGATATATAACACTTTTGCTTCATTACCAGGAATATTCCAAACCATCTACAGAGGTTATTCAATCACCTATTATATGTAGATGTTGAAAAATCTTCACATATTTGACCCACAAACCTGAAATACTGGATAAATTGAATGGCGTTTACCACTTAGTTTTCTTTCCAAAGCCCCAAAATGATATTGGAAAGCTTTAAATACACGTTCTTGTCCTGTTTTAAACCATTTGGGGCTTCATAACCCTTACCATTTAGCGGCTAACTTCAATTTAAAGCAACCATTACATTTTCCTTGGTTAGTGTCTAGTGTTCACTTTCTCGTGTTTAGAGTAAATAAGAAATGTTATAACGCAAATCAAAGAAAATGCACATATCTGCTACCAAAGTGTCGAAATGGATCTGCTGAAACGATATATAACACTTTTGCTTCATTACCAGGAATATTCCAAACCATCTACAGAGGTTATTCAATCACCTATTATATGTAGATGTTGAAAAATCTTCACATATTTGACTCACAAACCTGAAATACTGGATAAATTGAATGGCGTTTACCACTTTAGTTTTCTTTCCAAAGCCCCAAAATGATATTGGAAAGCTTTAAATACACGTTCTTGTCCTGTTTTAAACCATTTGGGGCTTCATAACCCTTACCATTTAGCGGCTAACTTCAATTTAAAGCAACCATTACATTTTTCCTTGGTTAGTGTCTAGTGTTCACTTTCTTCGTGTTTAGAGTAAATAAGAAATGTTATAACGCAAATCAAAGAAAATGCACATATCTGCTACCAAAGTGTCGAAATGGATCTGCTGAAACGATATATATACCACTTTTGCTTCATTACCAGGAATATTCCAAACCATCTAGAGAGGTTATTCATCACCTATTATATGTAGATGTTTGAAAAATCTTCACATATTTGACTCACAAACCTGAAATACTGGATAAATTGAATGGCGTTTACCACTTTAGTTTTCTTTCCAAAGCCCCAAAATGATATTGAAAAGCTTTAAATACACGTTCTTGTCCTGTTTTAAACCATTTGGGGCTTCATAACCCTTACCATTTAGCGGCTAACTGCAATTTAAAGCAACCATTACATTTTTCCTTGGTTAGTGTCTAGTGTTCACTTTCTTCGTGTTTAGAGTAAATAAGAAATGTTATAACGCAAATCAAAGAAAATGCACATATCTGCTACCAAAGTGTCGAAATGGATCTGCTGAAACGATATAACACTTTTGCTTCATTACCAGGAATATTCCAAACCATCTACAGAGGTTATTCAATCACCTATTATATGTAGATGTTGAAAAATCTTCACATATTTGACTCACAAACCTGAAATACTGGATAAATTGAATGGCGTTTACCACTTTAGTTTTCTTTCCAAAGCCCCAAAATGATATTGGAAAGCTTTAAATACACGTTCTTGTCCTGTTTTAAAACCATTTGGGGCTTCATAACCCTTACCATTTAGCGGCTAACTTCAATTTAAAGCAACCATTACATTTTTCCTTGGTTAGTGTCTAGTGTTCACTTTCTTCGTGTTTAGAGTAAATAAGAAATGTTATAACGCAAATCAAAGAAAATGCACATATCTGCTACCAAAGTGTCGAAATGGATCTGCTGCTGAAACGATATATAACACTTTTGCTTCATTACCAGGAATATTCCAAACCATCTACAGAGGTTATTCAATCACCTATTATATGTAGATGTTGAAAAATCTTCACATATTTGACTCACAAACCTGAAATACTGGATAAATTGAATGGCGTTTACCACTTTAGTTTTCTTTCCAAAGCCCCAAAATGATATTGGAAAGCTTTAAATACACGTTCTTGTCCTGTTTTAAACCATTTGGGGCTTCATAACCCTTACCATTTAGCGGCTAACTTCAATTTAAAGCAACCATTACATTTTTCCTTGGTTAGTGTCTAGTGTTCACTTTCTTCGTGTTTAGAGTAAATAAGAAATGTTATAACGCAAATCAAAGAAAATGCACATATCTGCTACCAAAGTGTCGAAATGGATCTGCTGAAAACGATATATAACACTTTTGCTTCATTACCAGGAATATTCCAAACCATCTACAGAGGTTATTCAATCACCTATTATATGTAGATGTTGAAAAATCTTCACATATTTGACTCACAAACCTGAAATACTGGATAAATTGAATGGCGTTTACCACTTTAGTTTTCTTTCCAAGCCCCAAAATGATATTGGAAAGCTTTAAATACACGTTCTTGTCCTGTTTTAAACCATTTGGGGCTTCATAACCCTTACCATTTAGCGGCTAACTTCAATTTAAAGCAACCATTACATTTTTCCTTGGTTAGTGTCTAGTGTTCACTTTCTTCGTGTTTAGAGTAAATAAGAAATGTTATAACGCAAATCAAAGAAAATGCACATATCTGCTACCAAAGTGTCGAAATGGATCTGCTGCTGAAACGATATATAACACTTTTGCTTCATTACCAGGAATATTCCAAACCATCTACAGAGGTTATTCAATCACCTATTATATGTAGATGTTGAGAAATCTTCACATATTTGACTCACAAACCTGAAATACTGGATAAATTGAATGCGTTTACCACTTTAGTTTTCTTTCCAAAGCCCCAAATGATATTGGAAAGCTTTAAATACACGTTCTTGTCCCTGGTTTAAACCATTTGGGGCTTCATAACCCTTACCATTTAGCGGCTAACTTCAATTTAAAGCAACCATTACATTTTTTCCTTGGTTAGTGTCTAGTGTTCACTTTCTTCGTGTTTAGAGTAAATAAGAAATGTTATAACGCAAATCAAAGAAAATGCACATATCTGCTACCAAAGTGTCGAAATGGATCTGCTGCTGAAACGATATACAACACTTTTGCTTCATTACCAGGAATATTCCAAACCATCTACAGAGGTTATTCAATCACCTATTATATGTAGATGTTGAAAAATCTTCACATATTTGACTCACAAACCTGAAATACTGGATAAATTGAATGGCGTTTACCACTTTAGTTTTCTTTCCAAAGCCCCCAAATGATATTGGAAAGCTTTAAATACACGTTCTTGTCCTGTTTTAAACCATTTGGGGCTTCATAACCCTTACCATTTAGCGGCTAACTTCAATTTAAAGCAACCATTACATTTTTCCTTGGTTAGTGTCTAGTGTTCACTTTCTTCGTGTTTAGAGTAAATAAGAAATGTTATAACGCAAATCAAAGAAAATGCACATATCTGCTACCAAAGTGTCGAAATGGATCTGCTGCTGAAACGATATACAACACTTTTGCTTCATTACCAGGAATATTCCAAACCATCTACAGAGGTTATTCAATCACCTATTATATGTAGATGTTGAAAAATCTTCACATATTTGACTCACAAACCTGAAATACTGGATAAATTGAATGGCGTTTACCACTTTAGTTTTCTTTCCAAAGCCCCAATATGATATTGGAAAGCTTTAAATACACGTTCTTGTCCTGTTTTAAACCATTTGGGGCTTCATAACCCTTACCATTTAGCGGCTAACTTCAATTTAAAGCAACCATTACATTTTTCCTTGGTTAGTGTCTAGTGTTCACTTTTTTCGTGTTTAGAGTAAATAAGAAATGTTATAACGCAAATCAAAGAAAATGCACATATCTGCTACCAAAGTGTCGAAATGGATCTGCTGCTGAAACGATATACAACATTTTTGCTTCATTACCAGGAATATTCCAAACCATCTACAGAGGTTATTCAATCACCTATTATATGTAGATGTTGAAAAATCTTCACATATTTGACTCACAAACCTGAAATACTGGATAAATTGAATGGCGTTTACCACTTTAGTTTTCTTTCCAAAGCCCCAAAATGATATTGGAAAGCTTTAAATACACGTTCTTGTCCTGTTTTAAACCATTTGGGGCTTCATAACCCTTACCATTTAGCGGCTAACTTCAATTTAAAGCAACCATTACATTTTTCCTTGGTTAGTGTCTAGTGTTCACTTTCTTCGTGTTTAGAGTAAATAAGAAATGTTATAACGCAAATCAAAGAAAATGCACATATCTGCTACCAAGTGTCGAAATGGATCTGCTGCTGAAAACGATATATAACACTTTTTGCTTCATTACCAGGAATATTCCAAACCATCTACAGAGGTTATTCAATCACCTATTATATGTAGATGTTGAAAAATCTTCACATATTTGACTCACAAACCTGAAATACTGGATAAATTGAATGGCGTTTACCACTTTAGTTTTCTTTCCAAAGCCCCAAAATGATATTGGAAAGCTTTAAATACACGTTCTTGTCCTGTTTTAAACCATTTGGGGCTTCATAACCCTTACCATTTAGCGGCTAACTTCAATTTAAAAGCAACCATTACATTTTTCCTTGGTTAGTGTCTAGTGTTCACTTTCTTCGTGTTTAGAGTAAATAAGAAATGTTATAACGCAAATCAAAGAAAATGCACATATCTGCTACCAAAGTGTCGAAATGGATCTGCTGAAACGATATATAACACTTTTCGCTTCATTACCAGGAATATTCCAAACCATCTACAGAGGTTATTCAATCACCTATTATATGTAGATGTTGAAAAATCTTCACATATTTGACTCACAAACCTGAAATACTGGATAAATTGAATGGCGTTTACCACTTTAGTTTTCTTTCCAAAGCCCCAATATGATATTGGAAAGCTTTAAATACACGTTCTTGTCCTGTTTTAAACCATTTGGGGCTTCATAACCCTTACCATTTAGCGGCTAACTTCAATTTAAAGCAACCATTACATTTTTCCTTGGTTAGTGTCTAGTGTTCACTTTTTTCGTGTTTAGAGTAAATAAGAAATGTTATAACGCAAATCAAAGAAAATGCACATATCTGCTACCAAAGTGTCGAAATGGATCTGCTGAAAACGATATATAACACTTTTGCTTCATTACCAGGAATATTCCAAACCATCTACAGAGGTTATTCAATCACCTATTATATGTAGATGTTGAAAAATCTTCACATATTTGACTCACAAACCTGAAATACTGGATAAATTGAATGGCGTTTACCACTTTAGTTTTCTTTCCAAAGCCCCAAAATGATATTGGAAAGCTTTAAATACACGTTCTTGTCCTGTTTTAAACCATTTGGGGCTTCATAACCCTTACCATTTAGCGGCTAACTTCAATTTAAAGCAACCATTACATTTTTCCTTGGTTAGTGTCTAGTGTTCACTTTTTTCGTGTTTAGAGTAAATAAGAAATGTTATAACGCAAATCAAAGAAAATGCACATATCTGCTACCAAAGTGTCGAAATGGATCTGCTGCTGAAACGATATACAACACTTTTGCTTCATTACCAGGAATATTCCAAACCATCTACAGAGGTTATTCAATCACCTATTATATGTAGATGTTGAAAAATCTTCACATATTTGACTCACAAACCTGAAATACTGGATAAATTGAATGGCGTTTACCACTTTAGTTTTCTTTCCAAAGCCCCAAAATGATATTGGAAAGCTTTAAATACACGTTCTTGTCCTGTTTTAAACCATTTGGGGCTTCATAACCCTTACCATTTAGCGGCTAACTTCAATTTAAAGCAACCATTACATTTTTCCTTGGTTAGTGTCTAGTGTTCACTTTCTTCGTGTTTAGAGTAAATAAGAAATGTTATAACGCAAATCAAAGAAAATGCACATATCTGCTACCAAAGTGTCGAAATGGATCTGCTGCTGAAACGATATACAACACTTTTGCTTCATTACCAGGAATATTCCAAACCATCTACAGAGGTTATTCAATCACCTATTATATGTAGATGTTGAAAAATCTTCACATATTTGACTCACAAACCTGAAATACTGGATAAATTGAATGGCGTTTACCACTTTAGTTTTCTTTCCAAAGCCCCAATATGATACTGGAAAGCTTTAAATACACGTTCTTGTCCTGTTTTAAACCATTTGGGGCTTCATAACCCTTACCATTTAGCGGCTAACTTCAATTTAAAGCAACCATTACATTTTTCCTTGGTTAGTGTCTAGTGTTCACTTTCTTCGTGTTTAGAGTAAATAAGAAATGTTATAACGCAAATCAAAGAAAATGCACATATCTGCTACCAAAGTGTCGAAATGGATCTGCTGAAACGATATATAACACTTTTGCTTCATTACCAGGAATATTCCAAACCATCTACAGAGGTTATTCAATCACCTATTATATGTAGATGTTGAAAAATCTTCACATATTTGACTCACAAACCTGAAATACTGGATAAATTGAATGGCGTTTACCACTTTAGTTTTCTTTCCAAAGCCCCAATATGATATTGGAAAGCTTTAAATACACGTTCTTGTCCTGTTTTAAACCATTTGGGGCTTCATAACCCTTACCATTTAGCGGCTAACTTCAATTTAAAGCAACCATTACATTTTTCCTTGGTTAGTGTCTAGTGTTCACTTTCTTCGTGTTTAGAGTAAATAAGAAATGTTATAACGCAAATCAAAGAAAATGCACATATCTGCTACCAAAGTGTCGAAATGGATCTGCTGAAACGATATATAACACTTTCGCTTCATTACCAGGAATATTCCAAACCATCTACAGAGGTTATTCAATCACCTATTATATGTAGATGTTGAAAAATCTTCACATATTTGACTCACAAACCTGAAATACTGGATAAATTGAATGGCGTTTACCACTTTAGTTTTCTTTCCAAAGCCCCAATATGATATTGGAAAGCTTTAAATACACGTTCTTGTCCTGTTTTAAACCATTTGGGGCTTACCATTTAGCGGCTAACTTCAATTTAAAGCAACCATTACATTTTTCCTTGGTTAGTGTCTAGTGTTCACTTTCTTCATGTTTAGAATAAATAAGAAATGTTATAACGCAAATCAAAGAAAATGCACATATCTGGTACCAAAGTGTCGAAATTGATCTGCTGAAACGATATATAACACTTTTGCTTCATTACCAGAAATATTCCAAACCATCTACAGAGGTTATTCAATCACCTATTATATGTAGATTGTCAAGGCCCTGTTAAGGAACCAGTAAATAAGAGAAGGAGATCTTAGGACAAGAGATCAAATAATAGACTTTTAAGACTATGAATTTATTTTAATTACATTTAATTCAATTAGAAATCAGTTCTTTGATGTCACATACTCAGTGAAATTCCATTTATCAATAAATTAACCATATCAAATGAATTTCTTTTTGGCGAAATTGATCTGAAATGAAATCTAAATAAATCACCCAAACACTCACTCAATCAAGCACATTCATACAAGGGGAAAACCTGAAAAAGTTCAAGGATGGGCCCGATGTACATGTGGCATGCCAAAAACACAACAGTCCAACGATATCGATGTCACGCATGTGCAATTTCCTGATCCACCGACGCGACGACTCCTCGACGATTCCGTAGCGTCCCACCGGAGACAGCGCCCTCTGACGTCTACGTTGCGTGTACCGGTGAATGCTTCGACTGTCCTTCTGACGTCATACTATCAGCAGTTTTAAACCACAAGTAAAACTCTGTTTGAAAGAATAATTCAAATTTTCATCTAGAAATCTCATTTGAAATCCGTTTTGATTTACCGAATGCCCTCTGAGCACAACCACTCTCATTCATACACATACACACCAATCCTATCTCTGATTAGAAAAAAAAATGAAAATGTTGATAACAGGAATGCAATAAAATTCAATTATTCCTTGGGTCATAATAGATCATTTCTCACACTATAACATTTCCAAAAAAGCTATTTAACCATAAGCGATACTTTCTATCATGCTTGTATAATAAGTATTAATAGATGAATGATTCAGAACCTCTAAATACACATTATTTTCTGATAAGCAATAAATAAAGATTTCAATGAACGCTTACCACCGCACGTGAGTTTTCCAAGCAAAAGAAATGTATTGGAACTGAAGTGTAGTTTAGCTGTGTCATCTTCGACAACAGAAATTAGCAAACACTGGCTTCAAACAAGAAAACAAAAAAACATTTCAGCTTTCCGTAAGCTTGCTGGCAAGAACTGAAACAGAACATTTCCGAATCAACACAAGAAACGTAATGAAGGGTTCCTAACCAAACGCACGTAGCCTTGCCCGATCTAACGCGACGGGTGTGGCTCGTGACCTTTACCCTAAACTCATTTGCGTAATTTATGTTACCACGGGCAAGCGATCATAAAGAATAGAGTTCTACAACAGTGATCACCTATTACAACAGATCGCTCGCTGCAAAGAACTCGCTTCACAGCTTTACTAAATTAATCAAATCCTTGAAAATTATTCTAGCTCCTTAAACTAAATTAGGAATATAAATCACAAAATGTTAATTTTGAATATCCACTTGTGACATTTGCCCCTCAACCTAAAATTGACATTTTGATTTATTTTCTAGTAACCTTTCTTTCACAAGTATTAAATTAAGTTAAAAATCCGCACTTTCCTTATACACAACTCTGCTTTTAAACTGAAACCCCCCCCCCCAAAATAGCCACAAGGAAAAAAAACCATACACTGATTTATTCAGGGCATCGACTCAAGTAGTCTGCCCCAATGTTTTCTGAGCCTTTGATTATTTCCACAACATACTGATGAGCCTGCATTGCCAGTGCCCAGCGCATCACTCGTGGGTTTTTTGTTTGCATCTTTGACAGATTGGCTAACGGAAAATGGTCGGTTTGCAGCCTGAATTTTGGTCCTAGCAAGAAATATGCAAATTTCTTGATCGCCCAAACTAGCGCAAGACACTCACGCTCGATGATTGGATATGCGCGTTCTCAAGCAACTTACGACTTGCGAACTGGATTGGGTACAACACCTCTTCATGTGGTTGCAACAATACCGCACCAATACCTACATCCGAAGCATCCGTACGGAGTACAAATTCCTTGGTGAAGTCTGGTAGATGAAGAATTGGAAACTTACCTATACGTTCCTTCAGAACCCGAAAGGCTGTCTCTTGTGCCTCACCCCAACTTACCTTGTTTGGTGCCTTGTCCTTCGTTAGATCTGTCAAGGGTGCAGCTATTACCGCCATGTTTGGAATGAACTTTCTGTAATAACTTGCTAGGCCTATCAAAGCTCTTACCTCCTTCTTAGTCGTCGGCCTCGTCGCCTTGAGTATCTTGTCGACTCCTTCCTGAGTAGGTGTGACTTCACCTTTACCAACCATGTGTCCTAGGAATTCGATTGTGGTGCAACCGAAGTGGCACTTGGTTGGCCTTGCTGTGAGATTAGCGGCACGAAGCGCTGAGAGTACCCTCCTGACATCATCGACATGTTCATTCCACGTAGAACTGTAGATCAGGATATCGGCTATGTAGTTGACGACGTGTGGTATCCCGTGAAGTAGAATTCTCATCATCCTCGTGAAGAGAGCTGGGGCATTAACCATGCCAAACGGGAGGACTCTGAATTGATACTGGCCATCCGCAGTTACAAAGGAAGTTTTCTCTCTGTCCTTAGCCTGAACAGGTATTTGCCAATATCCTTTGCACAGATCAATCTTTGAGAAGAACTTTGCCCCTCCTACATCTGCAAGTATCTCCTCCATGTTTGGTATTGGCTCATTG
>JAPZVO010001005.1:0-23681 GCA_029962745.1 Echinometra lucunter
GGCCAACATCGTCGGCGGGATCGAAGCCACGCCGAACAGCTGGCCGTGGATGACGGAGGTTATTTTGTGGGATTACTACCACTACTGTGGCGCCACCCTCATCGATAACCAATGGGTGGTTTCGGCAGCACATTGCTATGACGGCGAGTAAGTTCTATGATATAATCATATCTTGCCTAATACCCAGTGAAGCCTCATCATCACTAATGCTGTTCTTTCTTCAGGGCCCTCGGCCCCGCCTTTAATACAAAGAGTTGCGATTGATTCAAATCGATCGCAACTTTGAGACTGATCTCAACTACTATCTCTTAAGAACACAGTTTATTTTCCCAACACTTGCAAGGTCCCCATTTACACCTAGGCCGAGATGGACAGATCAGGCGCGTAGCCAGGGGGCGATAGGGGCGGTCGCCCCCCAAAAAGCCACCAAAAAAAAAGGAAAAGAAAAAGGGAAGAAAAAAGCTGAGCGAGAAAAGAAAAGGGTAAGAGAACGTACTAAGAGCGGGAGTAAACAAGGAACGGTGAAAAAGAAACGTCGGAGCTTCCCTCCCTGCACACTCCCCCCTAGGGGCGTGCTCACTACCGCCCCCCCCCCCCCCCCCCCCATGAAATCCTAGCAACGCCACTGGGACAGATGTTGGTAAAACATCTTCTTCAAACGTACATTTAAGAAATTTAGTGCATGTTAGGACCCAGGAGTTCTCGTTTGAGTGGCAAGAACCACTATACAATAATGCTTAGAACATACACAAACCCTCAGTAAACACGGTTATAGTTCCAGCTGTGACAATTGTGAGGATACCTAAAGGACATCAATGTTTTTAAACATTAAATAAGGCAGTTTTCCCCTACTGGGTCCCGTCTCAAATAGTATTGCGACTGATTTGTATCGATCTTAACTTTGAGACTGATCTCGACTCTTAAGTGCATAGTTGAAATCAATCTCATAGTTGCGATTGATTTGAATCAATCCCAGATCTTCATTAGACGGGGCCCAGATATTATAATAAAAATGAATTTAATGATATACTTCTGACTATAGTGCGATTATATGACACTTTCGGCTTTTAGTGTCCTATTATTTTGATGATTACTATCAGTGTGTCCACTACCTGATGTTCAAGTGGTAGATAAAACGGGAACCGGGCTTTTTGCAAATCTGGGGTCACCATTTTTTTAACGAAAGTTTGAAAAAATCTGCTTCTAATTTCATCGTCTTCATAATTCGTCATACTCCTCCCGTTTCTAATCTATGGCCTTTCCAAGGATATGTCTACTTTCTATATTATCATTATTATCATTGTCATCTCATCCATCATTTTATCTTTCCTATTAAGCTGTTTTTCATTATCATTATTGATAAATAATAAAAGACAATATTTAGGAGCGCTGAAAGCAATAAGTAGCATGGCGCATACAAATAGAGATATAAGAAAGAGATTTTTTTTAAAAGAAAGAAAAGAAAAATGAAATTCACATTATTATAATTATTGTTATCATCAAATTCAGCAAATTCATTATCATTGCTTAAACTTTTACTACTACTGTTTCTATTGCTGGTATATTCAGTAAGTTTCCGTCCGATCTCCTCTTTGCTACATGGTTTAGACATCAAAAATAGAAAGACGCTTTGCGACCGAGAGGTCGATTTTTAAGAAAGCATCCATAATTTACCAAGTTTTGAAAACAGTTTTATTGTCATTTAACTTACAATTACTTCTGGCTAAGCTCGAAATTATGTTGTTTCCCTTATTTCAAATATCTTGATGCAACAATGCGTAGAAATACCATGCCACCTATGAATAACAGAGGATGTTTGCCTCTTTCAGCTATTCAGTTTCAGATTACTCGTTTGCGGTAGGAGGCCACAGGAATTTCGAAAATGGCGGCGAATACGAATCCACTAGGCAAACTTTCTCTGCCGAGCGAATCATCTTGCATGAGAATTATAGGCCATCTGGAAATACCCATGACATCGCACTGATCAAGCTCCGCGGACAGGTCGAATACAACCAATATGTTTCACCTGCCTGCCTGCCTGATTCTAGACCATCCGATGGAGCAGATGCCTATGTCACGGGCTGGGGAGACACAAGTAAGTGTATATGGTATATGAAGAGTTTATTTCCACGAGGCACTAAATCCACTGTGAATGATTTCGAGTACATTTCCTCTAAAGATAATTGGGTTTTTTCACATTTGGAAGTGTTGGTAGTAGAATGCCACTAAAAAATAAAAAATAAAATCATAGATTTTAAAAGAAAACGGAGCATAGCTCTCAAAATTGAAAGGCGAAGTCACACTCTTCGTCAGTGCCCACGGTGTGACAAAAAGATGTAAATCAAAATCCGTTTCTGAAACAGATGTGCTTTTTCGTCTATTTCAGAAACGGATTTTGATTTACATCTTTTTGTCACACCGTGGGCACTGACGAAGAGTGTGACTTCGCCTTTCAATTTTGAGAGCTATGCTCCATTTTCTTTTAAAATCTATGATTTTATTTTTTATTTTTTTAATGGCATTCTACTACCAACTCTGATTCTTATATATATACATATATATATATATATATATAAAATGAAAAATCCTGTATGTGGTGATACAATTTTTGTTACAGAATTCTTTGTATTCTACACGTAAACTCAAATGAAAAAAGAATATTGCCAAGAGGCACTAAATCCTTAAAAATATAAAATCCTATTTATTCTTTTTAAAGACGTACTACTCATGCAGGATTTCTTTCATTCTCATTTGTTCGATGACTAATGTTGGTACTTGCAACTGTCAAAGTGTTTATGTTTCGAAGAAGGAAGGCGGTTTAAATAAAAAGAAATATCCTTAATTTCGCAAAGTGGATTTAGCCCTTTTTTGAAATAAACCTTTTGTACCCTTTTTTCTTTCCTGAATTTGTTCAAATATTAAACATAATGAGTCATATTAAAGCGCATATGAAACAAGTATGCAGTCCTACCAATACCTTGGTTGTAATGAAAAATGGATTTAGCGCCTTTTGGAAATAAGCTCTTCACACGCTACAGATATTCATACATATAAGAAGGTTATTTAGCTGAAAATATTCAGTGACTTGTTTCCAGTAAAGTGCAATTATGAAAAAAAAAATAATCAACGTGCACTTGAAAGATTTTTGATATAAGTTGTTAATCTCATTAGGGATTTGTACGGAGCCCGGGAAGTGACATGGTAAAAATATTTCCCGGGAAGGGACATGGTAGAAATATTTTTATCTCGTTTTGGATAATATATTTATCTCGTTATAAATGACATACTAAACCGTTTTAATCCGGTGAGCTCTCTCGTTTTAACGATATACCAAGTCATTTCAACGAGATACTAACTCGTTTTAACGAGATACCAACTCATCTTAACTAGATACCAACTCGTTTTAACGACGTAGCGATCTCGTTTTAATGAGAAACTAAATCGTTTAAACGAGATAGCGATCTCGTTTTGATGAGATACTAAGTCATTTAACGAGATTACAAAGTCGTTTTAACGAGATCGCTATCTCGTTTTAACGAGATACTAACTCGTTTTAATGAGATAGCTAAAAATAGCTGTTTCATTTTAATAGGATGCTAAGTTAAAACGAGATACCTATATATAATTATCTCATTAAAACGACTTAGCTATTTTTAGCTATCTCATTAAAACGAGTTAGTATCTCGTTAAAAACGACTTACTATCTCGTTAAAACGAGTTAGTATCTCGTTAAAAACGACTTACTATCTCGTTAAAACGAGTTAGTATCAACTTAAAACGACTTAGTATCTCGTTAAAACGATTTAGTATCTCATTAAAACGAGTTAGTATCTCTTTAAAACGAGATAGTTATTTTTAGCTATCTCATTAAAACGAGATAGCTATCTCATTGAAACGACTTAATATCTCGTTAAAACGACTAAATATCTCGTTGAAACGAGTTAGTATCTCGTTAAAACGACTTTGTATCTCGTTAAAACGAGTTTTTATCTCATCAAAACGACTTAAGTTTTTTTAACTATCGCATTAAACGAGTTAATATCTCGTTTAAACGATTTAGTATCTCGTTAAAACGACTTGGTATATCGTTAAAACGACTTAGTATCTCGTTAAAACGAGTTAGTATCAACTTAAAAAGACTTAGTATCTCGTTAAAAGGACTTATTATCTCATTAAAACATGTTAGTATCTCTTAAAACGAGATAGATATTTTTAGCTATCTCATTAAAGCGAATTAGTATCTCGTTAAAATGACTTAGTATCTCGTTGAAACGAGTTGGTATCTCGTTAAAACGACTTGGTATCTCCTTAAAACGAGTTGGTATCTCGTTAAAACGACTTGGTATGTCGTTGAAACGAGTTGGTATCTCGTTAAAACGAGATAGCTATCTTGTTAAAACGAGTTAATATGTCATTAAAATGAGATAAAATATTTCTACCATATCCAGTAAGAGATAAAAATCTTTTTTACCATGTCCCTTCCCGGGAAATATTTTTACCATGTCCCTTCCCGGGCACCGTAGGTTTGCCCCCAATAGCAATCGTCTCATGTACATAAATTCCTTATCTAAGAAATTTAAAGTATGTGGAACGCATAGAAGGTAAAATAAAACTGATGACAGTCAGATAATTAAGTAGTAATGAAGACATTCACAGGAGAAGTTAAGTGCATAGCTCAAATTCAAATACACATGTAAATCAAAATGAATATTTAGAAGAATGACACTACTTTTCCTAAGTGCCTAAGGTCGGAAATTCGTAAGGTTCACACTCCATGAGAACAAATTTGCCGATCCAGAGGTCCATTTTGCCACAAAAATGTGCTTTATTATTTCTATTTCGAAATCATATACGGTTCATGAATCGTGATAATATTTGGTAAAGCAAAAAATGAAGAAAAAAAAATCGAAAAATGATTCTCGACAGTTTAGTATAAGAATGACGAACTTTCGCATTAAATTTTCGAAGTTTTTTTTTTTTAATTATGAATTAGTAGTGTTGATCTTTTGGGCCTTCGGATATTGAATTCACTTGACCGACAATGCCGGCATATTATATATTTCTAGTTTTTGCCAAGGGTTTGTACTAAAAAAAAAAAATCAATTTTGTTTTGAAAAGAAAAATGCATGGTATCTTTCGTATATATATATATATATATATATATATATATATATATATATATATATATTGTGATCAGGTTATAAAACAGCCTTGGCAACTCTCATGGAAATAAATACATGTGAAACAATTAAGGGAATAAAAAATAAAATGGTAGGACAGCTCTGGTGAACTTTGATGCATGCTACGCTATTATTCTCTCAATTGTTTCACATGCATTTATTTCCATGAGAGTTGCCAAAGCTGTTGTATATGTAACCTGATCACAAAATGTTAATTATTCCAACATATACATGTATCCCAAAGCATTCGCTCGCATCCAGCTGAGGTGTGCGGCAGGTCATTGTTCGAAACTCATCTGCCACCAACAAAGGAATTAATTAGTGAGGGTTAAAGGTTTGTCAATCTGTCGGTTAAGCGAATTTGGTGTCGCCGAAACCACCGGCCCGTCTCTGTGGTCTAGTGGTTAAGGCATTGGCGTTCATAGCCAAAGGCCCGGGTTCGATTCCCGGTGGAGACATTTTTGCAACCTTTGCAAAAATTTCCAAAATAGTAGGAAAGCTCTGGGGAACTTTGATTCATGTTACGCCGTTATTCTCTCAATTCTTCTTTTTTTTAGCAAGCAAGTGTTTAGGCATTATTCAAGGTCGTTATTTCGTCATTTCTGCTGTCTTCTTTTAAATGACACCATAGCGGACGGCGGAGACCAGTCGACCAGACTCCAACAGGTTATGGTACCAATCGTTAGCCAGAGCGACTGTGAGAGCGCCTATGGGAGACTGGCCATCGATGACACCATGATATGTGCTGGATATAAAGAAGGAGGAAAGGATTCCTGCCAGGTAAACAAAAAATACCTAGCAAAACATATTCCTAGTTTCTACCAAGGTTTTTTTTAAATATTTTTTTTTACTAATAATTCGGAAAAATGCGTTTCATGTACATTAGATAGCTTGCGCAGTTCCACAGATACATTGTTGCTTCATAATTCCCCACAGTAAATCTAAAATCACTCTCGGTAACCGTGCATTTGCTATAGCTGCTCCAAAACTGCAGAATAGCTTGCCAATTGAAATACGAAGCTCTCCATCCCTAAATGCCCTTAAATTCAAGTTAAAATGATATTTGTTCAGTTGAGGTAATATATTTGGTAGAATTAAGTAAAAAGGAGCTCTGAACTAGCGCAGCTGAATATATCTTGCATAAATTTATGCTTATTATTATAATCATGCAGATAAATTTGTTTCATGAAAGTTGTCAGCGCTGACAAGTTGTCATTGTCTGACAATTACCATACTAACAGTCAGTGACCAGTGCTTCTCAGCCAATCAAAACCAAGGATTTTACTGAAGCTGTCAGGCAGTGACAACTTCTCAGTGCTGACAACTTTCATGAAACGGTGCCCTGATGCTTGTTGTTGCTGTTGTTGATGTTATAATTTTAACGGTGCTTGTCATTCAATTTTGTATATTAACGCCATTTTCGTTGCGGAAAAAAATTAATTGTAATATTTGAATTTTCGTGTGCACTGGAAATACACCCTAAAAAGTGTTTCCCCCAATATTGGGTAAAAAGGGAACATGCATGTTTGTTGGGTAAAATGATACCAAATACTGGGTAAATTTTACCCAAGGTTGCGTTAAAATTTATCAACAAAACATCAATTTTACCCAATATAATATGGGGCAAAATTTTACCATTAAACATGAATATTCCCTTTTTACCCAATATTGCATAAATTTTCACTCAACCTCTTTTAGACTGTATAAGTACTTTATTTTTTTTGTTCACAATTTGTATGTCGGAGATTCATGGCAGGCTATTATCGCAGATCATCTGGTTTATCTTATTTTCTGGCCAGCTCTGTTCAATTGAACAGGCATCGCGACTCACTGCACGCAGCCTAGGTCTCTCCAATATCATACATGACCGTGTGAGACCTGCAATTTCAGTGCAGTGAAATAATTTGGAACAATTTTGTCGGAGTATGATGTCGTTCGACCAGCCCCAAATCCTACTGTCTGCTCCATCATCTTCGAGGTTGCAGTGCCAATAATAACGATGATAGTTTCTGTATCGCTCAGGTTCTTTAGAGTACCTACATAAAGAGAGTAGCGACATAGACGTCCTACTTCTTGGGAAACAAAATGGCGTTCAAATTCTTTCTATTTCGAACACCCGTTTGCTTATCGGAATTGAATAGAAATGTTGCGTAACAGGGAAACAAAATGGCGTTCAAATCTTGGGTTGTCGCTACTCTCTTTATGTAGGTACTCTAAGGTTCTTCACAGCGTGACGCTCTCTATAGACCAATTTCACAACGCAAGAGGGCAGCAGACTGTTAGACACGGTTCGACATGCTCAAATGCCACAAGAATTAGAGAAAGTTTAAAAATTGGAAGCTAACTGAGTGCGAAATTCACTCGCTTTTGACTCATGAAGCCTGTTTGTGTGAGAAGCCGTACTCCCTACACAGGTTTCCGTAAGCAATGTGAATGAATTCGTCGCCAGTGGGTAAAAACATCAACAGAAAGGACTTTGAAGTCAAGAAACATTATCATTATGTACTTTGGCGTAAAATTTAACGAGTGAAAGCATGACTTTGTAAACAGGGTAAGATTGAGGGCTCCCGTTTACTACGGCTTCTATGCTTCAATCGAACTTTTACTGACAAAACTAAGTTGAAAAACCATCGAAAGTACAAAAATACATCATACCTTCATCCGTCAGATATGACCATTGTCTTACCTCATCTACTCATGTATCCATGCTTTATTTTATTGATCTAGAATAAAGTAAATGGAACAATATCGGGGCATATCTCATATCTTACATTCATTTTGTACACAGAGCCAATCGTGGTCAGCGCGCTTGCCCACCGCAGCAATGGCGTCGCCGATAGAGGGCCAAATACATACACCGGAGGTGAAATTAGTCCATACATTGGTCATTACTTATAGCGGCCGAAATGTAGCGCTATATAGGGTCCCCATTTACACCTGGTCGTAGAATGGCAACTTGAATTGATGTCATGCTAAAGGACGTTATACCGAGCTGAGATTCGAACCCATAGCCGTTTGGTTGAGAGGCGACTACATAAACTGCTATACCAATTAAGAGACCTCCACTATTATAAGTGTGTAATGCGTGTATAGGGATTTTGAGACATGATTTTGTAGAGCACGTTAATTATTAATGCAAGAATATCCTGTTTGGACTGACTGCATTCTAGAATTTTTACTTCGTTTCGTTTATTGATACATATTTCATTATGCAGGGCGATAGCGGTGGACCACTGGTTGCGAAGATGAAAAGTGGGTGGATGGGTGATGAAACCTGGAATCTGGTTGGGGTCGTCAGCTGGGGAAGCGGATGTGCCAGAAGAGGAAAGTATGGCGTTTACGCGGACGTCGATGAGCTTCGTTCATGGATTGAAACTACGATGGCCAAATATTAACTCTTTGGCCACCATATCACTTTGAAACTATGATAATTGTAATTTACTGAAAGGGTAAGTCCACCCTAGAAATTTCACTGTTTCAATAAAAGGAGATAAATTTGAACAGCATTTTAAAAAAGAAATGAGCAAAATCAGTAAAAGAATAAGAAAATTACACTCATTTACTTTTTATAGTAAACTACTCTCGGCTCTGCAAATTGGCAACACTGATGACGTCATATGCGAGCAGGTCTCCATTCACTCTGTACATGAATTTCACATTTTCTCAATTTTCTTGGAAGTTACACATTTTCTAACCCACATAGTCAGTGTATGTCCAGAAGAATTGCTTTTTACATAACATACTTTGACTATGGGGTAAGAAAATGTCTAACTTCCAAGAAAGTTGAGAAAATGTGAAATTTCATGTACAAAGTGAATGGAGACCTACTCGCATATGATGTCATAAGTGTTGCCAAGAGCCGAGAGTAGTTTACCAGGAAAAGTAAATGAGTGTAATATTCTTATTCTTGACCGATTTTGCTCATTTCTTTTTCAAAATGCTGTTCAAATTTATCTCCTTTTACTGAAATAGTGAAACTACTAGGGTGTACTTTCCCTTTAATGGCCAGGGGCAAGTTATTTTGTCCCATGCTTTGCAAACTTTAATGTTTATCTGATAGTTGTATTAAGTTGATAACCCTAAATCAGACCTTACGTTGGAAGAAATGCCAAATGAAATTACTCATTTGATGTTCAGAAGTCAGAACTCCAGTTTTCTGTGTGGATAACCAAATTAACTTTGACATAATTAACAAACAAGCGCTTGGAGCAGTATAGACAGTTGCCTTTCTCTCTTTCTCAGCGCCTCTTCACTTTTTTTTATGGCAATAACACATAATTCTACCATTAAATTTGAACAGCTTTCTCCTTTAGTAACTTGAGAGAAAATGCATCTCTCTATCCTGAGTTTGTACACGATTTAATGGAACTTAAACTTATAAAGACTATCTCTTCTCTATTTCTTGATAACTTGCATGCTTCAAAATTTGTTTCATATAGCAAAATACTCCAAGTGAAAAACACAATGACGTTAATAACTCAACTTTGATTTTAAAAAAAAGAAGAAGCTGGATATAGCGCCTTTGTGTAGCAAGCTCTTCATTAATGCACTATTTTTAAAAGAGGGTCTCATCCTCACCACCACACCTCTTCCTCTCCCCTTGGGTCAAGGACATGTCCTGAAGTGGTCAATATAAGTGGCGTACTTCTGATGACCGAATAAATTAAACAGGAAAGAGAATGAATCGTGTTGTGCAATTCTTGTGGTTCGGGATTTAGAAGGGTCGTACGCATAAGCGCCGGAAGCGGCAGGGGGGGGGGGGGGGGGCGGGGGGCGCCCCCAAGGGTAGAAGAGAGAGGAAAAAAGGTGAGAGAACGTCGGGAGAGAAGGAGCCGACAAAAACTATGGCGAAGAAACGTCAAAGCTTTCGCGCTTTGATCCCTCTCCCTGCACCCTCCCCCTAGGGTAATGTGTTGTGTAATTCGTGCTCACTACCGCCCCCTAAAATGAACAGAGAAAGAGAGACGTAAAAGAGGGAGAGAGAGAGAGACAGGAGAGTAAAAATGCGGGAATGTGGTGTGAGATAGCATGAGAAGAAATAAAGACACCTTTAATCATGATGTGGGGTACAAAAAAAAACAGGGAACAACGCGGCAGAACGCGACATAAACAGACAAACATACGCGCGCCCACACAAAAAAAAACAAAAACAAACAAAAACTGGCAGACACCTGATAGGGTAAGCACTATATAGGCACCAATCCTGCAGACGCAAGCTGAAATCCTAATCCTAATTCTAACCCTAATCCTAACCCTAACCCTAACCCTAACCCTAACCCTAGCCCTAATCCTTACCCTAATCCTAATCCTAATCCTAATCCTATGAATATTTAAGAATATTTATGAGCTTGGGTCTGCAGGATTGGTACCTATTTAGTGTTTACCACCTGATAGCTAGATGAAATGTCGAAGTGTCTTGTATTATAAGGCTGGTGGAGATGTTTTCAAATTCTTACAACTTGTCACTTTTTCCGCTAACTATCAGATGTTTACTTACCTCAAGAAGGCATATCAAACTATTGCACGTTGGTGTGTCACTTGACTTGCACACGTAAATCCAATTGCAACAGGCTGTTTGCAGTGTTTTGCTATAAATGTAACGTTCCCACGGAGTTCATGTAGATTGCCATAATGTTCTTGAAAATGGCCTTCAGTGAGTATAAGTACGACGGGAGATGGTTTGCAAAATTCCTTGACTTTAGGGGGAGCGCTGTTAATTTTTAATGCAAAATTTATCTTGACACTCATACCAGAGGTCGCGGGTTCAATCCTTGGTTTGTGCTTGCATTCTTGAAAAGGGTCTTCTGATCTTTAATAGATCAAGGCCCATGCACCTGGGATAATATGTTTTTGTGACTCACATTGCCCTGTTCGACCCAGGTGTATTATCACGGTTTGACAGTCCTATGAAGCTAACAATATACCCTAGAAAAAGTTCTTTGATCCTATGTGGTCTAAGAACATTTTCAGCTTGGTTGCCAAACAGAAACTTTGAGCAATTTGCATAATTTGCATAAATCTGTATGGATACAGGTTGTACAACGCAAAGACAACTTACACAGAATGTTCAAACTTAATTGTGTTGCCCATCTCGTGAATGCAACTTGAAATAAAACGAAACGACCTTATTAACGCACACAATTAGATATGGATGCACATCCAACTGGGGTTTGTGGGTCATGGATATCATTTCTGTGCAGGGACGGCGCTACAGGGGGCGGGGGGGCGAATGCTCCCCACGATTTTTCAAGTGATGAAAAAGGAAAAAAGTGGAGAAAAGACGAAAAAGGAGAAGGAACTGAGAAGAAAGAAGACGGAGGGGAAAGAGAGGCCGGGGGCTTGCAACTGTATAACACCCATGTTTGTTCATTTAAAACGTCAATAAATTCACCTATGGGTCATCCCCCTATCAAAATATGCTGGTGCCGCCCCTGTTTCAACGTTAGTTTTTTTTCCTTACAATAAGATATCACTCTTTTGTACTATTATCAACTTGCTTATCTGTGAACAACTGTGAATGCATTTTTTGCACCGGATAGACCTGCTCCAAATGAACGGCAGTAATAATGTGCGCTAGCGGGTTGGCAGCCCTCATGTATTGTTTTAGTTTCTTTTGGAGTACATCTTCGTGTATAGCCATATGGATTGAATTTACGTTATTTGAACACCTGAAAACCACAAGTATGTTTCCAGTTCAAATTGCACATTTTAAAAAGATTTTTTTTAATGTGATATGATTGTTGCAATCACATAGTGGACTTAATGATGTACATATGTATCTATTCAATTATAAGACTGTATTTTTGTTAAAATGCTTTCTATATAGCCCAAACATTTTCCCACTGATATGTGATTCTGTGCGTGAACGCTACCTAAGTCCGACTAGAATATGACTGCAGAAATCTTGGGGGGGGGGGGGGTTCAAGACAGGCTTTAAGGAAGAATATACCGCTGTTACTACCATTCTTTATGAGTGCATAAGCCTAAGTTTTCAGTTATTATAGATAACGAAGTTAACATATCCTTGGTATTTAGTACTAAACCCTGACCTGTAATTGAAAACATTATGTTTAAACTTTATTCAACATCCCTACAAACTGCCCTATTTCATGGAAGTCTGTACACATCAGTGTACCCCTTTTCGGTTCATCGCCATCACAGGGTGAATTCACGAGATTGACAACGCCATTAATGTGCCGTATCACCGCACATATAGGTACGGAGTTCAGTTCACACATTCTGTGTAAGTTGTCTTGCTTGGCATATCCTGTATTCATATAAATTTTGCAAATTATGCAAATTGCTCAAAGTTGTTGTTTGGGCAACCAAGCTGAAAATGTTCGTAAACAACATAGGAACTAAAATCAGTGAAAACGCTTCAATGGAAAGAATTTTTCTAGGTTTGCAAATTGTCAAACCTACTACTACTGCTTGGTATTTTCGTAGGAAAGTTTTGGAATTTCACTAAAAACTGCACGTCAGAGGGTTGTGAACGCTTGTTTGCGCTTTGACGAACATTTTACGGAATCTTCGTTGAGTTCATAAAACGATGCCCCCCCCCCCGAATTATTGATAAAAAGATCTCTATCCCATTCAGGGGGTGTATTGTACATAATATGCAGTGAAATGCTTGAACAACCAGGCGTATAAAAGTATCAACAGTGATGATTTTATGACAATGAAAAGGAACTAAGATCAAATACAGTGCATTGAGTGAAATTGGCGACCTGCCCCAGGTGACCTATATATTATGTCAATGGAATGAATAAATGAATTCAAAAATCGAAATGTTAGGTTTCAAGCGATTGCTGTACAGGAAATATTGATCGTACGATAAATTTTTGCGATTGATTGCACAATAGTGGTCAGTGCAATCAATCGCAAAGATCAATCGTACGATCAATTGCTATCTAAAGAGCCCAAACATTTTCCCACTGATATGTGATTCTGTGCGTGAACGCTACCTAAGTCCGACTAGAATATGACTGCAGAAATCTTGGGGGGGGGGGGTTTCAAGACAGGCCTAAAGGAAGAATATACCACTGTTACTACCATTCTTTATGAGTGCATAAGACTAAGTTTTCAGTTATTATAGATAACGAAGTTAACATATCCTTGGTATTTAGTACTAAACCCTGACCTGTAATTGAAAACATTATGTTTAAACTTTATTCAACATCCCTACAAACCGCCCTATTTCATGGAAGTCTATACACATCAGTGTACCCCTTTTCGGTTCATCGCCATCACAGGGTGAATTCACGAGATTGACAACGCCATTAATGTGCCGTATCACCGCACATATAGGTACGGAGTTCAGTTCACACATTCTGTGTAAGTTGTCTTGCTTGGCATATTCTGTATTCATATAAATTTATGCAAATTATGCAAATTGCTCAAAGTTGTTGTTTGGGCAACCAAGCTGAAAATGTTCATAAACAACACAGGAACCTAAATCAGTGAAAACGCTTCAACGGAAAGAATTTTTCTAGGTTTGCAAATTGTCAAACCTACTACTACTGCTTGGTATTTTCGTAGGAAAGTTTTGGAATTTCACTGAAAACTGCACATCAGAGGGTTGTGAACGCTTGTTTGCGCTTTGACGAACATTCTACGGAATCTTCGTTGAGTTCATAAAACGATGCCCCCCCCCCCGAATTATTGATAAAAAGATCTCTATCCCATTCAGGGGGTGTATTGTACATAATATGCAGTGAAATGCTTGAACAACCAGGCGTATAAAAGTATCAACAGTGATGATTTTATGACAATGAAAAGGAACTAAGATCAAATACAGTGCATTGAGTGAAATTGGCGACCTGCCCCAGGTGACCTATATATTATGTCAATGGAATGAATCAATTCAGAAATCGACATGTCAGGTTTCAAGCGATTGCTGTACAGGAAATATGCTTGCAGATCTTATGCCAGCGTTATTCAGAAATGAATGTGCATTTCTTTTTATCAAATGTGATATTTCCCCTGCATAAAGGTGCAATCACATATCGCCGATTTAGACGACGGTTCACGCCGGTTCGGCAGTCCGCCTTGAACCGCCAAAGACGGTGTTCACACCGTACACAAACCCTAGTCATCCGTCACTATTCAAAACGCGTTTTAAAGGCATTGGCTAACTTTGTGAGTAGCGGATTAAAACATTTCTCAAACTAAGATGAAACATGTGTATGAGTACTTGTATTTGTACTCAAAAACCCTGAAACCAACCATAATTTGGAATGAAAAAGTGTAAGTTAGACGCAAACGGCGATTTTATTTTACTTCTTCTCACGAGACAATCACTAAGAGGACCACTTTGCTTGAATTTGAAAATGCCATTATGTGCCTCCCGCAGCGTGATACGCCAATACACACAGTACGGTATTGGTGAGTCATACGCGCATGCGCACTCCTTATGTCTATTCTGTGCAACCAACCCTCGTATATTTTTCAAACATTGGTTCACATTTTTATATTTAAAAATACTTCCTGTCGATATCATACTTTGAAACTTTCAGACTGGTATATTTACACTATAACCCTTATGTTTATGCCATTTTTAAGTAACAAAACAAGATTTTTTAAAATCATAACAATGTTAACCAATGTCTTTAAGAGTTCCGCCATCGCTTCGAACCGCTGTTAACCGCCGTCTAAATCGGCGATGCGTGATTGCGCCTTAAGGCTTTAAAGAGACTCGGAATTTTTTGTGTACGGCTCTTCACATATCGTATGATGCAAACGTAAATGAGTATATGTTTAGCATCTTCTAATTGCCTCATTCATAATCTCCTTCCAGTTATTAAGTACACACAAAGCAAACTCCGAAAGTTGTTGAGGGATATGAGTTCGCAAGTCTGAAAGAGCATTTAGTCCGATGTATCCCGTGTTTACCGATGGCCACGCTGGATTAAAACATTCTTCATTAAATTTCAGGTATGTACCTGAAAGTATCTCTTTTATGTATTTCATTAATTAAAAATAATTGGTTCAGCATCTATTTCGGTATGTCGAACTGTTTTATTGTTATCTTTTCCGTTATCTTGAATTTGTATACATCAACGAATAACAAATGCAAACTGAACAGCTCCGTATTGTTTCATGTTATCCTAAACCAAATAAACGTATACGCCAAAGCATACCGATCACTGGTCTGTATGAAAAGATTCTTTTCATAGAGATCAGTGATACCGGCAGGGTACAGTCTAAGAGAAGTATGTGTTGAGCATGAGCTAGAGTCACATTAAAGTGATGTCTATTTTTCTGGGATATTGATTCGGATTCTGACGTTGGATCTACTACTAAATTCACCCCTTCTAAAGTCCGGATTTAGGTGAGATTATGGGCTGACATTTTTAAGAGATATATCCTAGGAAAATATAAAGAATGGTGTGGTAACTGGTGTCTGACTCTCATAACACAGTAAATCAAAATTTGCCAAGTGCACGGAATTGGCCGTTTTGTAGCCGTTTCTGTGTTATTTCCTGCGGAGAAATGGTATTGCACAAAATTGGCCGTTTTTGAAACGGCTACAAAATGGCTACACCCTGCACATCCTGACTGTTTCAAAGTTGTCGCCATTTTTTAGCCGTTTGGTAGCCGTTTTATGGCTATTTTGTAGCCGTTTCATTACCGTTTCCTCCATACTTGTTTCCCTCAAAAAAGAAAGACAAAACGGAGAGAAAACGGCAAGTGGCCAAGACAGAGCTAGCTCACTGTGTAATTTCACTTATCGTTGAGCATCCCCACTGTCTGCATCAACGATCGTGCATCGGCCACTTGGCCAGGGGATGATGTGGGCGAAGCGTGCGTTGATACCATGAGTAGAGAAATATTTTGGTTGCGTAGACCCATATTGATAATGATGAGGGCCAAAAAAGAGGAAACCGACTTTAATTCAGGGAACATGAACATTTCAAATGTCATGGCAATTATTGTTATTATCATTATTTTAATGATACTAGACTGTCATACACTCGACACATGCATCTGTGATCATTACATGATTTGTTTCTTACTGGCTAATCCCAAACCAGAGCCAGTCTCCACTACTTCTTCCCTACGTAACTATCACAATATTGATAAGGTTAGTGATTTTTTTAGATGACATAGTGTCACCTCAACCTACAGGATTAGAAAATGTATCTTTGTTTGATTGGTATGTTTCTGGTGTCACTAAGGTGAAATACGAGATGAACTAGATGCCTGTGTTGGACCTGTTAATACTCAATTTAATGCCACTGAAAATCAACATATTCCTCTTTTTGCAGATTTCAGTTGCTTCGCAGTCACATGTATTCATTCATTCTTCAATCTAAACATGGACCCTACTAGAGACATGACAGATGGACACTGATCGACACCGTAATGAATTCATGCGCCTGACTCTGTCAAAAGTATTACAATGACATTCCAAACATGCTTCCCAACTTTGATCTCATCATGACCGCCGCCAGTCAGGCACTAAAGAACCATAACTGTGCCTTAAGAAATCTACATAATGCATGCGCAGAAGGAAAAAATCGCTTAAAATCATAAAAGTGCATGTGCATTTGTGGAAGACAAATGAAAATTATCGTATATGCATTTTTCAGTAGGAAATTATAAGTAGTTTACACGAGAGACCTGTAAATTTGACCGTAACATAATGATTTTAAACTTAATTTTGAGACGTTTCCGATCTGTTTTCCAGGAATATGAGCTTCATAGAAATATCTACCGCTCTATTGCCTCATATTATGAGGCAATAGAGCGGTAGATGTTTCAAAGTTAGGCAAGGTCAGATGCGTGTCCAGAAGTGTCCATTTCTGTAATAACCAATATCATATCATTCAAATCGTCATAATTTGGGGTTTGTTGCTCCGACCTCTAACTGCTCTTAAAGCATGATACGTTTCATGAAATTACACTTCAGCGAAATGTTTAAAAGGTTAAAGGTTGTTTTGTCTGTGTTGATTTGGATTCGTAATCAACATTGCCGCGACAGAGGAATGTGCTCATCAACATACACAATCATTATCAGGTGGGGGCGGTCATGGTGTAATCGAAGGAAGACTCCCGTTAAGCCCACCGCGCACTATACGATCCGTCTGCGATCCGATTTAGGAAAATTTTGTTGTAGCATTTGATAAGAACATTCAAACACGTAAAATCTTAATGATCAAAGTTCCGTACAGTCGTATGGATACTAAAATCGAAATTCCAGGCTATTGCGAGACTCCCGGTAGGAATAAAAAAGCTCTGTTGGAGAGTAGTTGCAAAACTGAACCGCACTATCATAAACTAAAAGTTTTCCAGGTCAGGTCTCCACAGTCTGGTTGGAACCAATTATCCGTATACAGGTATAGGCAGTCCAAAATGTCCATGTTGTTAAATAAAACTGGTATCCACATTAGAATAATGGTGTCAATTTAGGTAGTTCAAATGTCTAGCTAGATAAGTTGTGTCCATGTTGGTACTCGATGTACCTATAGTACATGTATTTCAAATAACCGATTAGGGAGTTAAAATGTCCATGTAAGAATTATACGTCCACAAAGTACATGTCAAATAGCCTATTAGGGACTTCAAAAGTCAAATCAATAAATGAATATCCAATTAGCTGGAGCAATTTCCCATCAAGGAAATAAAATGTCGAATAGTGATCTCATTTGTCAATAGTTTATATCAATGTGTACTTGAACCGCATATACACTGGCGTAGCTAAGGGGGGGGGGCACAAGGGGCTATGGCCCCTCTATTGATCGGTGAGCAAAACTAGATATAAAAATTAAAATAAAAATTCAAATAAAACTTTCGAGTTCACTTCACATAACTTACCCTACCCCTAGCATGGGAAATGAAAGTTAAACGTAAATATGCCACTTCTTATTATAAGCTATCCCTAATACTGAAATTTAGTGTGCAGAAAATGCCATTTTTGTGCACGAATTTACAAAAATCTCCCTACCGTGGGAGGCGTATCCCCTGCCCCCCGGTTGCTTCGCTCCCTCGCCCGAGTCCCCACTATATGTCACTTCTCATATAAGTTACCCCTAATATTGAATTTTAGTGTGCAGAAGATTACATTTTCATGCACGAATTTTCAAAAATCTCCCTACTGACCCCCCCCCCCCCTCCCACACTCTCGCCTTGCCCCCCATGCTACTTCTCACTGAATTCTAGTGTGCAGAAAACGCCATTTCCATGCACGAATTTACAACAAAAAAAATCTCCCTATCGTAGGAGGGGGATACCCCTCCCACATCCTCGCCTTGCCCCCCCCCCCCCCCCCTCCACCTATATCCCACTTCTCGCCGAAATATGCTCCAAAATGCCGACATTTGCTACGGCGACAATTTCTCCGCCGAAATATAGTCTGAAGACAAGACACTTGAACCAGTGGCATTTGCTCCATCGACACCATAAAATGAATTTGAGAGCTTACTTTTATAATTATAGGTCACTCTAAATACTTAAAATGCCATTGCGTTCAGACAAAAATAGTTAGTATTTGAGTAATCAGAGTAAACTGCAAAGTAGTTATTTTCATGCAAAATTCAAATTCTGCGGTATGTCAAAATAATTGCCCCTCAAGAGTTTGAAGTAGAATGTAAGATTATGTTTTTCTTCTTGTGTTCAGCTTTTGCTATGTGGCGTCACCGTATATGCATGCGTGCTTACAGAAGGTCGCAGGATGGGGGGAGGGGTGAGCCTGGTCTGGCAGGGGCAGCGGAGTGTCTTTCACAGTTGGGGAGCACCAACGAAAAAGTGCACTTACAAAAGCTAAACTCAAGAAGAAAAATATACCTTACATTCTATTTAAAACACTTTTAAGGGGCAATTTCGACATACAGCAGTATTTTTATATTTGTTTGATAATAATACTTTGCAGTTTACTCTGATTACTCAAATACTAACTATTTTTTTTTCTTAACGCCATGGTATTTTTTTTAGTATTTAGAGGGACCTATAATGATAAAAAGTAAACTCTAAATTTCATTTTATGTTGTTGATGGAGAAATTGTCACCGGTTCAAGTGTCGTGTCTTCGGAATATATTTCAGTGGAGAAATTGTCGGCGAGGCAGTTGTCACATGATCAGTTGTCGTATTTTCGGAGGATAATTCGGCGGAGCAGTTGTCGGCGGACCAACTTTCGTTTAAATTTCGTAGCAATTGTCGGCGGACCGATTGTCGGTGGAGCAGAATGATGTCGGCATTTCGGAGCATATGTCGGCGGAACAAATGCTGGCGGAGCAAATGTCGGCGGAGCAAATATCGGCGGAGCAATTATTGTCCCCGAGTATTTTTCGCGGAGCACTTGTCGCACTTTTTGAGCAGTTGTGTGCGGAGCATATGTCGTGTCACCCAACAGACACATGAATTACCTACGCGACATTTGATTTACCTATGAGAGACTTGATACTCTAATTGACACAGGATTACGTAACAATTTCTATTATGTGGATATTTGCCTCCTCAATGAGGATATTGGACTTGCTACATGGACATTTGATTTCCCTTCGGAAAACGATTTTTATTGTAACTGATTACATTGTGTGTATAGCTATTTGAATTCTCTGTGGACATCTTATTTACCTGTTTTGATATTTGTTTAGCTTTAGGGGACTTTTGACCTACTTTTGACCTACTATGACATTTGCTCTGATACTACGGATACTTGACCTTTTACATTGTCTTGATTAAAAATAGGTAAATAAATATTATTCCGATTTTGTGTGTTACCATGGTTACGTTCTCTCGTAGGGCTCCTTGACTAAAAACAATTTATCAATTTATTTAATCTATTTATCCTCACACATGGGCCCCGTTTCATAAAACTTGTCATCAATAAAACGTTTCAGTGTTATAAGCTACTAAAATCCTTGCACCTAATTGGCTGAGAGCAAATTTGTTATAAAAATGTGGCAGATGATAACAAGTTTTATGTAATGGGGCCCAGGAGTGGCGCAATGTCCGTCGCGTCACAGAAGTTTAATGAACCCGGCCTAGCCCATTATGAGCAATAGTCATGATAGTAATGATCGTGGCTAATTTTGCATTGAAACTCTTTAGCATGGGTAACGCCAAAATTACTTATGGATTCTTAAATAACTTGTTCTTCACTGTTGAAAAAATACCATTATCTAAAATATTTTCTAGAAACATATGACATGTTTGACGGCCATTCGGTATTGAGGTTTCAGTACACCAATGTAGATAATACAAATTCAAAGACGTGGAGAACGATACAGATCACAGAGCTGGGCAATCTAAAGATTAATATATGCACTCGCTTACTAAAGCAGGTTTACAGTCTGCTGCCCCACTTCTGGTCAAGGAACCAAGTGACATGTTCCTGGAAATTGATATTTTTATTTAGCTTGATATGAGGTTTCTTTCATATAATTGATAAAATCAGAAATTTGACCCATTCGAATTTCGTTCCCTCTTATATAATTTGTTTCATTTGTTTTCATTCTTTTTAGAAACATCAAAACGAATGAAATATTCTGTGAAAATTCAATTGCTTTCTTAGCCGAACTCCGCCTTCAGGGCTATGCCATAACAGTCGATCCGCAAAAGACAGTACACGTAAATAAGCGGAAAAATTGCATGGTTAATTTCTTAAACTAGAAATTATTCTTAATCGATTGTCATTAGAGACAGTTTCAAAGTTAGATTAGGAAATTATCATCAGAAAGAACGATTTCTGAATCTATTAGATTAATTTCTTTAATCGTTTTTTTTTTTTTTTTAGTTGTCCCTGATTTACGTCTGAGTGCTCTCTTCAACACAAAGGAGAAACGAGATAATCTTTGAGAAACAGTTCCGTTATTTCTGCTTGATTTTCGCCAAGCTTCGAGTATGTTGTGGTTGATAAACTTCTCTATATTTAGGGGTGATGTTCGTTATTCCGAAGGTTCGGTATTCCGAAGGTTCGTTTTTCTGAAGGTTCGTTATTCCGAAAGACGCCAATTCGGTATGCCTAGATGTTCGCTAGTCCGAAAATGAAAAAGGGTTCGTTATTCCGAAGGTTCGTTAGTCCGAAAATAGAATAAGGTCCGTTATTCCTAAGGTTCGTTAATCCGAAAATGAAAGAAGGTTCGTTATCCGAAAATGAAATAAGGTTCGGCACAGATGGAGGGGAACAAATGGAAGTGGTACCCATTCTTGTCCAAACACCTAAAATCTAGACCCTAACTGGCGTAATCCTTCGTGTCTATCTACCCCTAAATGGCGTAAATGGCGTAAGTTTAAGTAAAATATATCCGTAAAACGGCATAAATGGGGTAGAACAATGTAAATTGTTTCCCTTAATGGCGTAAATTGGTTGGCACGGTATACATGTATA
The DNA here is from genome assembly GCA_029962745.1 of Echinometra lucunter. Taxonomy (NCBI): domain Eukaryota; kingdom Metazoa; phylum Echinodermata; class Echinoidea; order Camarodonta; family Echinometridae; genus Echinometra; species Echinometra lucunter. The sequence goes on from JAPZVO010001005.1 coordinate 21,512, forward strand.
AATGTACCCCCAAATGGTGTAATTAAACAAAGATGCTGTACATCATTTACTTATGTGGTACTTTAGAATGAAGAGAATGAGGAAACATGAATTAATGCAAACTTCATGTTGACTGTTACAAACTGCACAAAAGTTACCGGTTTCTTGATAACAAATCTGCTCCAGATCATCAGGGCAGTCGTTTAATCTGCATAATTTGTAACAAAACATCCAGTGTGGTCTCAAAAATAATGCCTTCTTGGCAGCGATCAGGAAATGTTCTTCTATGCAAGAAGTTTTCCTTCTTCCCTCCTTGTTCCCTAGTCTCCTCCCCAGACCTTTCAATATATGGAAATGCATACCTGTCACACTCCCTCCCTTAAAAACATGCTTATAAATTTTGAGAAAGTGCAATAAGTATGTTTGAAACATATAGAAATCTTGCTTGTTAACAACAGTATATAAAACATACCAAACAGGCGCAATTGTCGCTTTGAACTGTGAATTGTGGAAGATGCTATAGCTGTAGCTATGCAATTTGGCATAAATTTTCCAAAGACAGATACTTCAAGTTTTGAGATGTATTCAATCACTACAGCAAATAAAGCGCTTTACCAAAAACAGGGTATTAAAACATCATACCAAAAATGCAGTTTATATTTACACGCGCTCTTTCTGCTGCAATTTCGCATTTTGTTTCTGCAAAAAACAACCATAATATCAAACATAAAATAATGAGTAAAACAGACATGTATTGATAGCACACGCATGTAAAACCAACTTATTAATCAAAAAGGTACACGCATGTTCAGAAATACATGTATGTTCGTTATAAACATTTCACATGAATAAACATATTATATAAGAAAAGCAATATAAAAAGATAACATCGCTTCACTTGAGTCAAAATCTTCAATATCCTCAGAAATCAGTCAAGATATAAGTTCAAAGTTTTGATTTCTTATTTCTTCTTCCAAATGGGTTTCATTTCACAGAGTTCAACTTCGGTTGGGTTCAATGATTGTTCACGATAGATTCATAGATTCAGTTTGCAAAGTTCAACTTCATCGCTGAATGTTCACAAAGAATCATAACAGATAAGTCACTTGACATCCAAGATAAACAAACATGAGTTTAGTTGACATCCACTGGAAACACGAGTTCAGTTGACAAACAGGGTAACATAAGTTCAGTTCACTTTCAAATTCAGGGTAGAGAGTCCATCTCGATGAATCCAATAATGTAAGATAATCACCAGTTAGCATTCACTTTTAAGTTCATATGATGAAGTAAGTTTCAAAAGTTCGCAGGAAGTTTGATTTCCAAATTTCTCCTTGAATTTCAGTTTTCACAATATCAACAGTCCAAATTTCATGTAGATTCGTGGTGTAAAAACTGGTCAAAGTTCACAGGATAGTTTATATTCGCGATAAAGTATCCGCTACGACATTGTCTTTTCCAGGTAAATGTCTTATGTTTAGGTTATACTCCTGCAGCAGTAGACTCCATCTAGTTAGTCTTTGGTTCTTGTTTCTCATTTTACTCAGAAACGTCAAAGGGTTATGATCAGTCCATACGTCAACAGCATGTTGTGATCCACTCACATACACTTCAAAGTGTTGCAGTGCAAAGATCAAAGCTAAAGTTTCTTTTTCCACAGTAGAATAGTTTCTTTGACTGCATGAGAACTTCCTCGAGAAGAAAGATATGGGCCTGTCTGCTCCTTGTTCATCCTTCTGCGTAAGAACAGCTCCGGCACCCACATCACTAGCGTCCACCATCAAAGTGAACGGCTGACTGAAATCTGGAGCCACCAGTACAGGATTGGTAGATAGGAGTGCCTTCACTTTGTCAAAAGCACTCTCACAGTCACTGGACCAGATGAACTTCATCTCCTTGCGTAGTAGATTGGTTAGTGGAGCCACGACATCAGAGAAGTTATGGCAGAACCGTCTGTAGTAGCCTGCCATGCCAAGGAATCGCATCAGCTCCTTCCGGTTGGTTGGAGTCGGGAACGCCAGAATAGCATCAACCTTCGCTGAGAGTGGTCGGACATGACCTGAACCAACAACATGACCCAAGAAACTAACAGTAGCACCTCCAAACTCACTCTTTGCCAAGTTGACTGTCAATTTGGCATCTGACAACCTCCTGAACAACTCTCTGATTCTTTGTACATGAACCTCCCAAT
>JAPZVO010001006.1:0-23677 GCA_029962745.1 Echinometra lucunter
CAAGACTGCTCTTTATACCAATTAAATTCTACATCTAACGGTTCTAACCCCGCATCTAACGTAGATAGGAATGTATTTGCCAAGTACGGTACTGCACACAGCATCGCCACCCGCCGGCCTCAACCGCGGCAGATCGTGCAATGTGCATTGCACGATTCTGTGTCAGGAAAAGGCAGTGAGTAATCTCCATTAATTTGGTGAAGTTAAAGGATAAAAATCACTCATAATGACTATAACTCAATAATCGCACTCAAAACCCGCGGATTAAAAAATCAAAATGACCCAAATAATGACCATATTCTCATCCGAGAAGTGTAAATAAAAAAAGGCATCGTAGCTGCGACGTAAGTTGTAAAACCTCAATACATCGCTTACCAAACATAGGGGCTGCCATCTACAAGCATAGCTTTCAGTCCCCTCCATAACCAACCTGTTTTTTAGGCCTGCTGTACGATTACATTGCTAAGTTTCATTGTTTTACTTCGTACAATGTATACTATGTACTCTGATTTATATTGTTGGAAATGGAAAATAAACGAAATGAAAATGTAATTGCAAATGAAAAAAATGTATAAACTCTCATTCTCTCATTCGTGTATATTTCCTCATTGGTATAATTTTTTTTCAGTCGAATAGCTGATAACATAAATAATCAATTGGGTATTCTGAAACCTCAAACCATTCACACTCCCAGACCCAGCCCTTTACGTGCAAATCAACACCCAAGCAGCACAGCTCACTCATACTAGATGTACATATTGTTCTGCGTATGTAACTCCATGAGCTCACTCTACAGTCGCGCCGTGCGGTGAGCCGTGTCGCCGCTGCGAATGGCTACCAGCGGTCATGGGAGGGCTGCCAGTCTAGTAGTGAGGAAAAGGATGGGTACTCACTTTGTTGTCTTGGAGGGATCGAGAGTGATTCATTAAATCGAGTCACTCAAGTACAAGTAATTCTCTCCAACCGAACTCCGTCGCATCGTCAAGATCCTTGGGTCCAAAGACAGTCACCTGCACTTCCAAATGAGCTCTTCATCTTCAGGCCATCACCAATATTTATTACCTGTAGCATCACTTTTCTCTAGAATATTCCCGTCGCACCATTCTTCGTGTTTTTAAGTTTAATGTTTTTGCTCATCAAATAAAGACGCTTTGTCGGATTCAATAATGGAAACTTCGTCTAACACACAGTCGAGTCGCCAATAAAATACCCCAAACTCATATCACGTGCAACGAGGGGGCGGGGCTTCAATTGAATACTAAGTAAATCCTTTTGCTTTTAAGTTTTTAACCTCAGTTAGATTAAAAATCATTTCCAAGGCAGATAGGTGGAAAAAATGGGCGGGCGGGAGGGGGGGGGGGGGGGGGAACTTGCCAAAAAAAGGAAGAGGAAAAATAAAAACTCGGAGAATTAAAATTCCACGTTAAATCAGAAAGGCCTATCGCAATGCATTCTGGACAGGCGTATGTAAGATGATATCATATCTATATTTACAATCCGCTGGCCGTGTATGGCAAAGAAGCAGAGCTATGGAAACGGAGAAGTCTTGGAAAGTACGCGGCCTGCATGTTTTCATTCATGACGTCACACTGGTCAAGCGCCTTCAGGTATATTTTGTACGCGGTTCCACGCAGAAACGGTGAAGTAAACACTTGAAACATTGGCTGGTAATTGTGTTTGTCTGGATCAAAGGGTTTGGATCGGATGAAAGAAGGGCTGCGTAAAGGTATCGGGGAGGGATAACGGACGTAGTAGGCCTAGGTGTCACTTCAGCCTTTAATAAGGTAGGGGAAGCTAACATTCGTCATCCCTTAAATTTCTTCCATACTTCGATTCCGTTTTCATGAACAACTACAGCCAAGCCATTATCAAGGAGACTTCAGTCAGAAATTGACGACGATGGGATTTAAAGGAAGGTAGAAGTGGAAAAAGATACGAGAGCCAAATTTAAAGGCTCATGAATCATAATGCCAAGGAAAGAAAGACCACAAGAAAAGTCAAGAAAAGAAAAAGGAACAGAAGAATAAAAGCTATGATTACAGCTGGACGGTGTTACATAACGACCAGAAAAGAAAACGGCAGCAAAAGCCTACAACACCCGGTATTCCCAGGCGGTCTCCCATCCAAGTACTAACCGGGCCCTATGCTGCTTGACTTCGGTGATCGGACGAGAACCGGTATATTCAGCATGGTATGGTCGTAGGCAATTGCATGGGTGATTTAACCCTATTTAACAGTTGGCGATGACGTCACCCTATTTCCTGTGATCATCACATACGTCGACATCAGCTTCGGATCGACACTTGGTGCACAACACCTGGAGATCGTGCCAGATTGCACTGTGTGCCTGCGCCCTCTCCGTCGCACAGTTGATGTTCAAGTTCAAGTTCAAACTTTATTTCACATCTCTTTCAAAAAGACATGTAACGAACACAAGGTCAATCAAAACCGTCGGTCGCCAAATCTTGGTTGCTGGATGTACCTATACCCGGCCGGCAAACCTAAACTATGAGGAGAACAACCGAGCCCTAATCAGCAAGATGATATCATATCTATATATTTACAATCCGCTGGCCGTGTATGGCAAAGAAGCAGAGCTATGGAAACGGAGAAGTCTTGGAAAGTACGCGGCCTGCATGTTTTCATTCATGACGTCACACTGGTCAAGCGCCTTCAGGTATATTTTGTACGCGGTTCCACGCAGAAACGGTGAAGTAAACACTTGAAACATTGGCTGGTAATTGTGTTTGTCTGGATCAAAGGGTTTGGATCGGATGAAAGAAGGGCTGCGTAAAGGTATCGGGGAGGGATAACGGACGTAGTAGGCCTAGGTGTCACTTCAGCCTTTAATAAGGTAGGGGAAGCTAACATTCGTCATCCCTTAAATTTCTTCCATACTTCGATTCCGTTTTCATGAACAACTACAGCCAAGCCATTATCAAGGAGACTTCAGTCAGAAATTGACGACGATGGGATTTAAAGGAAGGTAGAAGTGGAAAAAGATACGAGAGCCAAATTTAAAGGCTCATGAATCATAATGCCAAGGAAAGAAAGACCACAAGAAAAGTCAAGAAAAGAAAAAGGAACAGAAGAATAAAAGCTATGATTACAGCTGGACGGTGTTACATAACGACCAGAAAAGAAAACGGCAGCAAAAGCCTACAACACCCGGTATTCCCAGGCGGTCTCCCATCCAAGTACTAACCGGGCCCTATGCTGCTTGACTTCGGTGATCGGACGAGAACCGGTATATTCAGCATGGTATGGTCGTAGGCAATTGCATGGGTGATTTAACCCTATTTAACAGTTGGCGATGACGTCACCCTATTTCCTGTGATCATCACATACGTCGACATCAGCTTCGGATCGACACTTGGTGCACAACACCTGGAGATCGTGCCAGATTGCACTGTGTGCCTGCGCCCTCTCCGTCGCACAGTTGATGTTCAAGTTCAAGTTCAAACTTTATTTCACATCTCTTTCAAAAAGACATGTAACGAACACAAGGTCAATCAAAACCGTCGGTCGCCAAATCTTGGTTGCTGGATGTACCTATACCCGGCCGGCAAACCTAAACTATGAGGAGAACAACCGAGCCCTAATCAGCAAGATGATATCATATCTATATATTTACAATCCGCTGGCCGTGTATGGCAAAGAAGCAGAGCTATGGAAACGGAGAAGTCTTGGAAAGTACGCGGCCTGCATGTTTTCATTCATGACGTCACACTGGTCAAGCGCCTTCAGGTATATTTTGTACGCGGTTCCACGCAGAAACGGTGAAGTAAACACTTGAAACATTGGCTGGTAATTGTGTTTGTCTGGATCAAAGGGTTTGGATCGGATGAAAGAAGGGCTGCGTAAAGGTATCGGGGAGGGATAACGGACGTAGTAGGCCTAGGTGTCACTTCAGCCTTTAATAAGGTAGGGGAAGCTAACATTCGTCATCCCTTAAATTTCTTCCATACTTCGATTCCGTTTTCATGAACAACTACAGCCAAGCCATTATCAAGGAGACTTCAGTCAGAAATTGACGACGATGGGATTTAAAGGAAGGTAGAAGTGGAAAAAGATACGAGAGCCAAATTTAAAGGCTCATGAATCATAATGCCAAGGAAAGAAAGACCACAAGAAAAGTCAAGAAAAGAAAAAGGAACAGAAGAATAAAAGCTATGATTACAGCTGGACGGTGTTACATAACGACCAGAAAAGAAAACGGCAGCAAAAGCCTACAACACCCGGTATTCCCAGGCGGTCTCCCATCCAAGTACTAACCGGGCCCTATGCTGCTTGACTTCGGTGATCGGACGAGAACCGGTATATTCAGCATGGTATGGTCGTAGGCAATTGCATGGGTGATTTAACCCTATTTAACAGTTGGCGATGACGTCACCCTATTTCCTGTGATCATCACATACGTCGACATCAGCTTCGGATCGACACTTGGTGCACAACACCTGGAGATCGTGCCAGATTGCACTGTGTGCCTGCGCCCTCTCCGTCGCACAGTTGATGTTCAAGTTCAAGTTCAAACTTTATTTCACATCTCTTTCAAAAAGACATGTAACGAACACAAGGTCAATCAAAACCGTCGGTCGCCAAATCTTGGTTGCTGGATGTACCTATACCCGGCCGGCAAACCTAAACTATGAGGAGAACAACCGAGCCCTAATCAGCAAGATGATATCATATCTATATATTTACAATCCGCTGGCCGTGTATGGCAAAGAAGCAGAGCTATGGAAACGGAGAAGTCTTGGAAAGTACGCGGCCTGCATGTTTTCATTCATGACGTCACACTGGTCAAGCGCCTTCAGGTATATTTTGTACGCGGTTCCACGCAGAAACGGTGAAGTAAACACTTGAAACATTGGCTGGTAATTGTGTTTGTCTGGATCAAAGGGTTTGGATCGGATGAAAGAAGGGCTGCGTAAAGGTATCGGGGAGGGATAACGGACGTAGTAGGCCTAGGTGTCACTTCAGCCTTTAATAAGGTAGGGGAAGCTAACATTCGTCATCCCTTAAATTTCTTCCATACTTCGATTCCGTTTTCATGAACAACTACAGCCAAGCCATTATCAAGGAGACTTCAGTCAGAAATTGACGACGATGGGATTTAAAGGAAGGTAGAAGTGGAAAAAGATACGAGAGCCAAATTTAAAGGCTCATGAATCATAATGCCAAGGAAAGAAAGACCACAAGAAAAGTCAAGAAAAGAAAAAGGAACAGAAGAATAAAAGCTATGATTACAGCTGGACGGTGTTACATAACGACCAGAAAAGAAAACGGCAGCAAAAGCCTACAACACCCGGTATTCCCAGGCGGTCTCCCATCCAAGTACTAACCGGGCCCTATGCTGCTTGACTTCGGTGATCGGACGAGAACCGGTATATTCAGCATGGTATGGTCGTAGGCAATTGCATGGGTGATTTAACCCTATTTAACAGTTGGCGATGACGTCACCCTATTTCCTGTGATCATCACATACGTCGACATCAGCTTCGGATCGACACTTGGTGCACAACACCTGGAGATCGTGCCAGATTGCACTGTGTGCCTGCGCCCTCTCCGTCGCACAGTTGATGTTCAAGTTCAAGTTCAAACTTTATTTCACATCTCTTTCAAAAAGACATGTAACGAACACAAGGTCAATCAAAACCGTCGGTCGCCAAATCTTGGTTGCTGGATGTACCTATACCCGGCCGGCAAACCTAAACTATGAGGAGAACAACCGAGCCCTAATCAGCAAGATGATATCATATCTATATATTTACAATCCGCTGGCCGTGTATGGCAAAGAAGCAGAGCTATGGAAACGGAGAAGTCTTGGAAAGTACGCGGCCTGCATGTTTTCATTCATGACGTCACACTGGTCAAGCGCCTTCAGGTATATTTTGTACGCGGTTCCACGCAGAAACGGTGAAGTAAACACTTGAAACATTGGCTGGTAATTGTGTTTGTCTGGATCAAAGGGTTTGGATCGGATGAAGAAGGGCTGCGTAAAGGTATCGGGGAGGGATAACGGACGTAGTAGGCCTAGGTGTCACTTCAGCCTTTAATAAGGTAGGGGAAGCTAACATTCGTCATCCCTTAAATTTCTTCCATACTTCGATTCCGTTTTCATGAACAACTACAGCCAAGCCATTATCAAGGAGACTTCAGTCAGAAATTGACGACGATGGGATTTAAAGGAAGGTAGAAGTGGAAAAAGATACGAGAGCCAAATTTAAAGGCTCATGAATCATAATGCCAAGGAAAGAAAGACCACAAGAAAAGTCAAGAAAAGAAAAAGGAACAGAAGAATAAAAGCTATGATTACAGCTGGACGGTGTTACATAACGACCAGAAAAGAAAACGGCAGCAAAAGCCTACAACACCCGGTATTCCCAGGCGGTCTCCCATCCAAGTACTAACCGGGGCCCTATGCTGCTTGACTTCGGTGATCGGACGAGAACCGGTATATTCAGCATGGTATGGTCGTAGGCAATTGCATGGGTGATTTAACCCTATTTAACAGTTGGCGATGACGTCACCCTATTTCCTGTGATCATCACATACGTCGACATCAGCTTCGGATCGACACTTGGTGCACAACACCTGGAGATCGTGCCAGATTGCACTGTGTGCCTGCGCCCTCTCCGTCGCACAGTTGATGTTCAAGTTCAAGTTCAAACTTTATTTCACATCTCTTTCAAAAAGACATGTAACGAACACAAGGTCAATCAAAACCGTCGGTCGCCAAATCTTGGTTGCTGGATGTACCTATACCCGGCCGGCAAACCTAAACTATGAGGAGAACAACCGAGCCCTAATCAGCAAGATGATATCATATCTATATATTTACAATCCGCTGGCCGTGTATGGCAAAGAAGCAGAGCTATGGAAACGGAGAAGTCTTGGAAAGTACGCGGCCTGCATGTTTTCATTCATGACGTCACACTGGTCAAGCGCCTTCAGGTATATTTTGTACGCGGTTCCACGCAGAAACGGTGAAGTAAACACTTGAAACATTGGCTGGTAATTGTGTTTGTCTGGATCAAAGGGTTTGGATCGGATGAAAGAAGGGCTGCGTAAAGGTATCGGGGAGGGATAACGGACGTAGTAGGCCTAGGTGTCACTTCAGCCTTTAATAAGGTAGGGGAAGCTAACATTCGTCATCCCTTAAATTTCTTCCATACTTCGATTCCGTTTTCATGAACAACTACAGCCAAGCCATTATCAAGGAGACTTCAGTCAGAAATTGACGACGATGGGATTTAAAGGAAGGTAGAAGTGGAAAAGATACGAGAGCCAAATTTAAAGGCTCATGAATCATAATGCCAAGGAAAGAAAGACCACAAGAAAAGTCAAGAAAAGAAAAAGGAACAGAAGAATAAAAGCTATGATTACAGCTGGACGGTGTTACATAACGACCAGAAAAGAAAACGGCAGCAAAAGCCTACAACACCCGGTATTCCCAGGCGGTCTCCCATCCAAGTACTAACCGGGCCCTATGCTGCTTGACTTCGGTGATCGGACGAGAACCGGTATATTCAGCATGGTATGGTCGTAGGCAATTGCATGGGTGATTTAACCCTATTTAACAGTTGGCGATGACGTCACCCTATTTCCTGTGATCATCACATACGTCGACATCAGCTTCGGATCGACACTTGGTGCACAACACCTGGAGATCGTGCCAGATTGCACTGTGTGCCTGCGCCCTCTCCGTCGCACAGTTGATGTTCAAGTTCAAGTTCAAACTTTATTTCACATCTCTTTCAAAAAGACATGTAACGAACACAAGGTCAATCAAAACCGTCGGTCGCCAAATCTTGGTTGCTGGATGTACCTATACCCGGCCGGCAAACCTAAACTATGAGGAGAACAACCGAGCCCTAATCAGCAAGATGATATCATATCTATATATTTACAATCCGCTGGCCGTGTATGGCAAAGAAGCAGAGCTATGGAAACGGAGAAGTCTTGGAAAGTACGCGGCCTGCATGTTTTCATTCATGACGTCACACTGGTCAAGCGCCTTCAGGTATATTTTGTACGCGGTTCCACGCAGAAAACGGTGAAGTAAACACTTGAAACATTGGCTGGTAATTGTGTTTGTCTGGATCAAAGGGTTTGGATCGGATGAAAGAAGGGCTGCGTAAAGGTATCGGGGAGGGATAACGGACGTAGTAGGCCTAGGTGTCACTTCAGCCTTTAATAAGGTAGGGGAAGCTAACATTCGTCATCCCTTAAATTTCTTCCATACTTCGATTCCGTTTTCATGAACAACTACAGCCAAGCCATTATCAAGGAGACTTCAGTCAGAAATTGACGACGATGGGATTTAAAGGAAGGTAGAAGTGGAAAAAGATACGAGAGCCAAATTTAAAGGCTCATGAATCATAATGCCAAGGAAAGAAAGACCACAAGAAAAGTCAAGAAAAGAAAAGGAACAGAAGAATAAAAGCTATGATTACAGCTGGACGGTGTTACATAACGACCAGAAAAGAAAACGGCAGCAAAAGCCTACAACACCCGGTATTCCCAGGCGGTCTCCCATCCAAGTACTAACCGGGCCCTATGCTGCTTGACTTCGGTGATCGGACGAGAACCGGTATATTCAGCATGGTATGGTCGTAGGCAATTGCATGGGTGATTTAACCCTATTTAACAGTTGGCGATGACGTCACCCTATTTCCTGTGATCATCACATACGTCGACATCAGCTTCGGATCGACACTTGGTGCACAACACCTGGAGATCGTGCCAGATTGCACTGTGTGCCTGCGCCCTCTCCGTCGCACAGTTGATGTTCAAGTTCAAGTTCAAACTTTATTTCACATCTCTTTCAAAAAGACATGTAACGAACACAAGGTCAATCAAAACCGTCGGTCGCCAAATCTTGGTTGCTGGATGTACCTATACCCGGCCGGCAAACCTAAACTATGAGGAGAACAACCGAGCCCTAATCAGCAAGATGATATCATATCTATATATTTACAATCCGCTGGCCGTGTATGGCAAAGAAGCAGAGCTATGGAAACGGAGAAGTCTTGGAAAGTACGCGGCCTGCATGTTTTCATTCATGACGTCACACTGGTCAAGCGCCTTCAGGTATATTTTGTACGCGGTTCCACGCAGAAACGGTGAAGTAAACACTTGAAACATTGGCTGGTAATTGTGTTTGTCTGGATCAAAGGGTTTGGATCGGATGAAAGAAGGGCTGCGTAAAGGTATCGGGGAGGGATAACGGACGTAGTAGGCCTAGGTGTCACTTCAGCCTTTAATAAGGTAGGGGAAGCTAACATTCGTCATCCCTTAAATTTCTTCCATACTTCGATTCCGTTTTCATGAACAACTACAGCCAAGCCATTATCAAGGAGACTTCAGTCAGAAATTGACGACGATGGGATTTAAAGGAAGGTAGAAGTGGAAAAAGATACGAGAGCCAAATTTAAAGGCTCATGAATCATAATGCCAAGGAAAGAAAGACCACAAGAAAAGTCAAGAAAAGAAAAGGAACAGAAGAATAAAAGCTATGATTACAGCTGGACGGTGTTACATAACGACCAGAAAAGAAAACGGCAGCAAAAGCCTACAACACCCGGTATTCCCAGGCGGTCTCCCATCCAAGTACTAACCGGGCCCTATGCTGCTTGACTTCGGTGATCGGACGAGAACCGGTATATTCAGCATGGTATGGTCGTAGGCAATTGCATGGGTGATTTAACCCTATTTAACAGTTGGCGATGACGTCACCCTATTTCCTGTGATCATCACATACGTCGACATCAGCTTCGGATCGACACTTGGTGCACAACACCTGGAGATCGTGCCAGATTGCACTGTGTGCCTGCGCCCTCTCCGTCGCACAGTTGATGTTCAAGTTCAAGTTCAAACTTTATTTCACATCTCTTTCAAAAAGACATGTAACGAACACAAGGTCAATCAAAACCGTCGGTCGCCAAATCTTGGTTGCTGGATGTACCTATACCCGGCCGGCAAACCTAAACTATGAGGAGAACAACCGAGCCCTAATCAGCAAGATGATATCATATCTATATATTTACAATCCGCTGGCCGTGTATGGCAAAGAAGCAGAGCTATGGAAACGGAGAAGTCTTGGAAAGTACGCGGCCTGCATGTTTTCATTCATGACGTCACACTGGTCAAGCGCCTTCAGGTATATTTTGTACGCGGTTCCACGCAGAAACGGTGAAGTAAACACTTGAAACATTGGCTGGTAATTGTGTTTGTCTGGATCAAAGGGTTTGGATCGGATGAAAGAAGGGCTGCGTAAAGGTATCGGGGAGGGATAACGGACGTAGTAGGCCTAGGTGTCACTTCAGCCTTTAATAAGGTAGGGGAAGCTAACATTCGTCATCCCTTAAATTTCTTCCATACTTCGATTCCGTTTTCATGAACAACTACAGCCAAGCCATTATCAAGGAGACTTCAGTCAGAAATTGACGACGATGGGATTTAAAGGAAGGTAGAAGTGGAAAAAGATACGAGAGCCAAATTTAAAGGCTCATGAATCATAATGCCAAGGAAAGAAAGACCACAAGAAAAGTCAAGAAAAGAAAAGGAACAGAAGAATAAAAGCTATGATTACAGCTGGACGGTGTTACATAACGACCAGAAAAGAAAACGGCAGCAAAAGCCTACAACACCCGGTATTCCCAGGCGGTCTCCCATCCAAGTACTAACCGGGCCCTATGCTGCTTGACTTCGGTGATCGGACGAGAACCGGTATATTCAGCATGGTATGGTCGTAGGCAATTGCATGGGTGATTTAACCCTATTTAACAGTTGGCGATGACGTCACCCTATTTCCTGTGATCATCACATACGTCGACATCAGCTTCGGATCGACACTTGGTGCACAACACCTGGAGATCGTGCCAGATTGCACTGTGTGCCTGCGCCCTCTCCGTCGCACAGTTGATGTTCAAGTTCAAGTTCAAACTTTATTTCACATCTCTTTCAAAAAGACATGTAACGAACACAAGGTCAATCAAAAACCGTCGGTCGCCAAATCTTGGTTGCTGGATGTACCTATACCCGGCCGGCAAACCTAAACTATGAGGAGAACAACCGAGCCCTAATCAGCAAGATGATATCATATCTATATATTTACAATCCGCTGGCCGTGTATGGCAAAGAAGCAGAGCTATGGAAACGGAGAAGTCTTGGAAAGTACGCGGCCTGCATGTTTTCATTCATGACGTCACACTGGTCAAGCGCCTTCAGGTATATTTTGTACGCGGTTCCACGCAGAAACGGTGAAGTAAACACTTGAAACATTGGCTGGTAATTGTGTTTGTCTGGATCAAAGGGTTTGGATCGGATGAAAGAAGGGCTGCGTAAAGGTATCGGGGAGGGATAACGGACGTAGTAGGCCTAGGTGTCACTTCAGCCTTTAATAAGGTAGGGGGAAGCTAACATTCGTCATCCCTTAAATTTCTTCCATACTTCGATTCCGTTTTCATGAACAACTACAGCCAAGCCATTATCAAGGAGACTTCAGTCAGAAATTGACGACGATGGGATTTAAAGGAAGGTAGAAGTGGAAAAAGATACGAGAGCCAAATTTAAAGGCTCATGAATCATAATGCCAAGGAAAGAAAGACCACAAGAAAAGTCAAGAAAAGGAAAAGGAACAGAAGAATAAAAGCTATGATTACAGCTGGACGGTGTTACATAACGACCAGAAAAGAAAACGGCAGCAAAAGCCTACAACACCCGGTATTCCCAGGCGGTCTCCCATCCAAGTACTAACCGGGCCCTATGCTGCTTGACTTCGGTGATCGGACGAGAACCGGTATATTCAGCATGGTATGGTCGTAGGCAATTGCATGGGTGATTTAACCCTATTTAACAGTTGGCGATGACGTCACCCTATTTCCTGTGATCATCACATACGTCGACATCAGCTTCGGATCGACACTTGGTGCACAACACCTGGAGATCGTGCCAGATTGCACTGTGTGCCTGCGCCCTCTCCGTCGCACAGTTGATGTTCAAGTTCAAGTTCAAACTTTATTTCACATCTCTTTCAAAAAGACATGTAACGAACACAAGGTCAATCAAAACCGTCGGTCGCCAAATCTTGGTTGCTGGATGTACCTATACCCGGCCGGCAAACCTAAACTATGAGGAGAACAACCGAGCCCTAATCAGCAAGATGATATCATATCTATATTTACAATCCGCTGGCCGTGTATGGCAAAGAAGCAGAGCTATGGAAACGGAGAAGTCTTGGAAAGTACGCGGCCTGCATGTTTTCATTCATGACGTCACACTGGTCAAGCGCCTTCAGGTATATTTTGTACGCGGTTCCACGCAGAAACGGTGAAGTAAACACTTGAAACATTGGCTGGTAATTGTGTTTGTCTGGATCAAAGGGTTTGGATCGGATGAAAGAAGGGCTGCGTAAAGGTATCGGGGAGGGATAACGGACGTAGTAGGCCTAGGTGTCACTTCAGCCTTTAATAAGGTAGGGGGAGCTAACATTCGTCATCCCTTAAATTTCTTCCATACTTCGATTCCGTTTCATGAACAACTACAGCCAAGCCATTATCAAGGAGACTTCAGTCAGAAATTGACGACGATGGGATTTAAAGGAAGGTAGAAGTGGAAAAAGATACGAGAGCCAAATTTAAAGGCTCATGAATCATAATGCCAAGGAAAGAAAGACCACAAGAAAAGTCAAGAAAAGGAAAAGGAACAGAAGAATAAAAGCTATGATTACAGCTGGACGGTGTTACATAACGACCAGAAAAGAAAACGGCAGCAAAAGCCTACAACACCCGGTATTCCCAGGCGGTCTCCCATCCAAGTACTAACCGGGCCCTATGCTGCTTGACTTCGGTGATCGGACGAGAACCGGTATATTCAGCATGGTATGGTCGTAGGCAATTGCATGGGTGATTTAACCCTATTTAACAGTTGGCGATGACGTCACCCTATTTCCTGTGATCATCACATACGTCGACATCAGCTTCGGATCGACACTTGGTGCACAACACCTGGAGATCGTGCCAGATTGCACTGTGTGCCTGCGCCCTCTCCGTCGCACAGTTGATGTTCAAGTTCAAGTTCAAACTTTATTTCACATCTCTTTCAAAAAGACATGTAACGAACACAAGGTCAATCAAAACCGTCGGTCGCCAAATCTTGGTTGCTGGATGTACCTATACCCGGCCGGCAAACCTAAACTATGAGGAGAACAACCGAGCCCTAATCAGCAAGATGATATCATATCTATATATTACAATCCGCTGGCCGTGTATGGCAAAGAAGCAGAGCTATGGAAACGGAGAAGTCTTGGAAAGTACGCGGCCTGCATGTTTTCATTCATGACGTCACACTGGTCAAGCGCCTTCAGGTATATTTTGTACGCGGTTCCACGCAGAAACGGTGAAGTAAACACTTGAAACATTGGCTGGTAATTGTGTTTGTCTGGATCAAAGGGTTTGGATCGGATGAAAGAAGGGCTGCGTAAAGGTATCGGGGAGGGATAACGGACGTAGTAGGCCTAGGTGTCACTTCAGCCTTTAATAAGGTAGGGGAAGCTAACATTCGTCATCCCTTAAATTTCTTCCATACTTCGATTCCGTTTTCATGAACAACTACAGCCAAGCCATTATCAAGGAGACTTCAGTCAGAAATTGACGACGATGGGATTTAAAGGAAGGTAGAAGTGGAAAAAGATACGAGAGCCAAATTTAAAGGCTCATGAATCATAATGCCAAGGAAAGAAAGACCACAAGAAAAGTCAAGAAAAGAAAAGGAACAGAAGAATAAAAGCTATGATTACAGCTGGACGGTGTTACATAACGACCAGAAAAGAAAACGGCAGCAAAAGCCTACAACACCCGGTATTCCCAGGCGGTCTCCCATCCAAGTACTAACCGGGCCCTATGCTGCTTGACTTCGGTGATCGGACGAGAACCGGTATATTCAGCATGGTATGGTCGTAGGCAATTGCATGGGTGATTTAACCCTATTTAACAGTTGGCGATGACGTCACCCTATTCCTGTGATCATCACATACGTCGACATCAGCTTCGGATCGACACTTGGTGCACAACACCTGGAGATCGTGCCAGATTGCACTGTGTGCCTGCGCCCTCTCCGTCGCACAGTTGATGTTCAAGTTCAAGTTCAAACTTTATTTCACATCTCTTTCAAAAAGACATGTAACGAACACAAGGTCAATCAAAACCGTCGGTCGCCAAATCTTGGTTGCTGGATGTACCTATACCCGGCCGGCAAACCTAAACTATGAGGAGAACAACCGAGCCCTAATCAGCAAGATGATATCATATCTATATTTACAATCCGCTGGCCGTGTATGGCAAAGAAGCAGAGCTATGGAAACGGAGAAGTCTTGGAAAGTACGCGGCCTGCATGTTTTCATTCATGACGTCACACTGGTCAAGCGCCTTCAGGTATATTTTGTACGCGGTTCCACGCAGAAACGGTGAAGTAAACACTTGAAACATTGGCTGGTAATTGTGTTTGTCTGGATCAAAGGGTTTGGATCGGATGAAAGAAGGGCTGCGTAAAGGTATCGGGGAGGGATAACGGACGTAGTAGGCCTAGGTGTCACTTCAGCCTTTAATAAGGTAGGGGGAGCTAACATTCGTCATCCCTTAAATTTCTTCCATACTTCGATTCCGTTTTCATGAACAACTACAGCCAAGCCATTATCAAGGAGACTTCAGTCAGAAATTGACGACGATGGGATTTAAAGGAAGGTAGAAGTGGAAAAAGATACGAGAGCCAAATTTAAAGGCTCATGAATCATAATGCCAAGGAAAGAAAGACAACAAGAAAAGTCAAGAAAAGGAAAAGGAACAGAAGAATAAAGCTATGATTACAGCTGGACGGTGTTACATAACGACCAGAAAAGAAAACGGCAGCAAAAGCCTACAACACCCGGTATTCCCAGGCGGTCTCCCATCCAAGTACTAACCGGGCCCTATGCTGCTTGACTTCGGTGATCGGACGAGAACCGGTATATTCAGCATGGTATGGTCGTAGGCAATTGCATGGGTGATTTAACCCTATTTAACAGTTGGCGATGACGTCACCCTATTCCTGTGATCATCACATACGTCGACATCAGCTTCGGATCGACACTTGGTGCACAACACCTGGAGATCGTGCCAGATTGCACTGTGTGCCTGCGCCCTCTCCGTCGCACAGTTGATGTTCAAGTTCAAGTTCAAACTTTATTTCACATCTCTTTCAAAAAGACATGTAACGAACACAAGGTCAATCAAAACCGTCGGTCGCCAAATCTTGGTTGCTGGATGTACCTATACCCGGCCGGCAAACCTAAACTATGAGGAGAACAACCGAGCCCTAATCAGCAAGATGATATCATATCTATATTTACAATCCGCTGGCCGTGTATGGCAAAGAAGCAGAGCTATGGAAACGGAGAAGTCTTGGAAAGTACGCGGCCTGCATGTTTTCATTCATGACGTCACACTGGTCAAGCGCCTTCAGGTATATTTTGTACGCGGTTCCACGCAGAAACGGTGAAGTAAACACTTGAAACATTGGCTGGTAATTGTGTTTGTCTGGATCAAAGGGTTTGGATCGGATGAAAGAAGGGCTGCGTAAAGGTATCGGGGAGGGATAACGGACGTAGTAGGCCTAGGTGTCACTTCAGCCTTTAATAAGGTAGGGGGAGCTAACATTCGTCATCCCTTAAATTTCTTCCATACTTCGATTCCGTTTTCATGAACAACTACAGCCAAGCCATTATCAAGGAGACTTCAGTCAGAAATTGACGACGATGGGATTTAAAGGAAGGTAGAAGTGGAAAAAGATACGAGAGCCAAATTTAAAGGCTCATGAATCATAATGCCAAGGAAAGAAAGACAACAAGAAAAGTCAAGAAAAGGAAAAGGAACAGAAGAATAAAAGCTATGATTACAGCTGGACGGTGTTACATAACGACCAGAAAAGAAAACGGCAGCAAAAGCCTACAACACCCGGTATTCCCAGGCGGTCTCCCATCCAAGTACTAACCGGGCCCTATGCTGCTTGACTTCGGTGATCGGACGAGAACCGGTATATTCAGCATGGTATGGTCGTAGGCAATTGCATGGGTGATTTAACCCTATTTAACAGTTGGCGATGACGTCACCCTATTCCTGTGATCATCACATACGTCGACATCAGCTTCGGATCGACACTTGGTGCACAACACCTGGAGATCGTGCCAGATTGCACTGTGTGCCTGCGCCCTCTCCGTCGCACAGTTGATGTTCAAGTTCAAGTTCAAACTTTATTTCACATCTCTTTCAAAAAGACATGTAACGAACACAAGGTCAATCAAAACCGTCGGTCGCCAAATCTTGGTTGCTGGATGTACCTATACCCGGCCGGCAAACCTAAACTATGAGGAGAACAACCGAGCCCTAATCAGCAAGATGATATCATATCTATATTTACAATCCGCTGGCCGTGTATGGCAAAGAAGCAGAGCTATGGAAACGGAGAAGTCTTGGAAAGTACGCGGCCTGCATGTTTTCATTCATGACGTCACACTGGTCAAGCGCCTTCAGGTATATTTTGTACGCGGTTCCACGCAGAAACGGTGAAGTAAACACTTGAAACATTGGCTGGTAATTGTGTTTGTCTGGATCAAAGGGTTTGGATCGGATGAAAGAAGGGCTGCGTAAAGGTATCGGGGAGGGATAACGGACGTAGTAGGCCTAGGTGTCACTTCAGCCTTTAATAAGGTAGGGGGAGCTAACATTCGTCATCCCTTAAATTTCTTCCATACTTCGATTCCGTTTTCATGAACAACTACAGCCAAGCCATTATCAAGGAGACTTCAGTCAGAAATTGACGACGATGGGATTTAAAGGAAGGTAGAAGTGGAAAAAGATACGAGAGCCAAATTTAAAGGCTCATGAATCATAATGCCAAGGAAAGAAAGACAACAAGAAAAGTCAAGAAAAGGAAAGGAACAGAAGAATAAAAGCTATGATTACAGCTGGACGGTGTTACATAACGACCAGAAAAGAAAACGGCAGCAAAAGCCTACAACACCCGGTATTCCCAGGCGGTCTCCCATCCAAGTACTAACCGGGCCCTATGCTGCTTGACTTCGGTGATCGGACGAGAACCGGTATATTCAGCATGGTATGGTCGTAGGCAATTGCATGGGTGATTTAACCCTATTTAACAGTTGGCGATGACGTCACCCTATTCCTGTGATCATCACATACGTCGACATCAGCTTCGGATCGACACTTGGTGCACAACACCTGGAGATCGTGCCAGATTGCACTGTGTGCCTGCGCCCTCTCCGTCGCACAGTTGATGTTCAAGTTCAAGTTCAAACTTTATTTCACATCTCTTTCAAAAAGACATGTAACGAACACAAGGTCAATCAAAACCGTCGGTCGCCAAATCTTGGTTGCTGGATGTACCTATACCCGGCCGGCAAACCTAAACTATGAGGAGAACAACCGAGCCCTAATCAGCAAGATGATATCATATCTATATTTACAATCCGCTGGCCGTGTATGGCAAAGAAGCAGAGCTATGGAAACGGAGAAGTCTTGGAAAGTACGCGGCCTGCATGTTTTCATTCATGACGTCACACTGGTCAAGCGCCTTCAGGTATATTTTGTACGCGGTTCCACGCAGAAACGGTGAAGTAAACACTTGAAACATTGGCTGGTAATTGTGTTTGTCTGGATCAAAGGGTTTGGATCGGATGAAAGAAGGGCTGCGTAAAGGTATCGGGGAGGGATAACGGACGTAGTAGGCCTAGGTGTCACTTCAGCCTTTAATAAGGTAGGGGGAGCTAACATTCGTCATCCCTTAAATTTCTTCCATACTTCGATTCCGTTTTCATGAACAACTACAGCCAAGCCATTATCAAGGAGACTTCAGTCAGAAATTGACGACGATGGGATTTAAAGGAAGGTAGAAGTGGAAAAAGATACGAGAGCCAAATTTAAAGGCTCATGAATCATAATGCCAAGGAAAGAAAGACAACAAGAAAAGTCAAGAAAAGGAAAAGGAACAGAAGAATAAAAGCTATGATTACAGCTGGACGGTGTTACATAACGACCAGAAAAGAAAACGGCAGCAAAAGCCTACAACACCCGGTATTCCCAGGCGGTCTCCCATCCAAGTACTAACCGGGCCCTATGCTGCTTGACTTCGGTGATCGGACGAGAACCGGTATATTCAGCATGGTATGGTCGTAGGCAATTGCATGGGTGATTTAACCCTATTTAACAGTTGGCGATGACGTCACCCTATTCCTGTGATCATCACATACGTCGACATCAGCTTCGGATCGACACTTGGTGCACAACACCTGGAGATCGTGCCAGATTGCACTGTGTGCCTGCGCCCTCTCCGTCGCACAGTTGATGTTCAAGTTCAAGTTCAAACTTTATTTCACATCTCTTTCAAAAAGACATGTAACGAACACAAGGTCAATCAAAACCGTCGGTCGCCAAATCTTGGTTGCTGGATGTACCTATACCCGGCCGGCAAACCTAAACTATGAGGAGAACAACCGAGCCCTAATCAGCAAGATGATATCATATCTATATTTACAATCCGCTGGCCGTGTATGGCAAAGAAGCAGAGCTATGGAAACGGAGAAGTCTTGGAAAGTACGCGGCCTGCATGTTTTCATTCATGACGTCACACTGGTCAAGCGCCTTCAGGTATATTTTGTACGCGGTTCCACGCAGAAACGGTGAAGTAAACACTTGAAACATTGGCTGGTAATTGTGTTTGTCTGGATCAAAGGGTTTGGATCGGATGAAAGAAGGGCTGCGTAAAGGTATCGGGGAGGGATAACGGACGTAGTAGTAGGCCTAGGTGTCACTTCAGCCTTTAATAAGGTAGGGGGAGCTAACATTCGTCATCCCTTAAATTTCTTCCATACTTCGATTCCGTTTTCATGAACAACTACAGCCAAGCCATTATCAAGGAGACTTCAGTCAGAAATTGACGACGATGGGATTTAAAGGAAGGTAGAAGTGGAAAAAGATACGAGAGCCAAATTTAAAGGCTCATGAATCATAATGCCAAGGAAAGAAAGACAACAAGAAAAGTCAAGAAAAGGAAAAGGAACAGAAGAATAAAAGCTATGATTACAGCTGGACGGTGTTACATAACGACCAGAAAAGAAAACGGCAGCAAAAGCCTACAACACCCGGTATTCCCAGGCGGTCTCCCATCCAAGTACTAACCGGGCCCTATGCTGCTTGACTTCGGTGATCGGACGAGAACCGGTATATTCAGCATGGTATGGTCGTAGGCAATTGCATGGGTGATTTAACCCTATTTAACAGTTGGCGATGACGTCACCCTATTCCTGTGATCATCACATACGTCGACATCAGCTTCGGATCGACACTTGGTGCACAACACCTGGAGATCGTGCCAGATTGCACTGTGTGCCTGCGCCCTCTCCGTCGCACAGTTGATGTTCAAGTTCAAGTTCAAACTTTATTTCACATCTCTTTCAAAAAGACATGTAACGAACACAAGGTCAATCAAAACCGTCGGTCGCCAAATCTTGGTTGCTGGATGTACCTATACCCGGCCGGCAAACCTAAACTATGAGGAGAACAACCGAGCCCTAATCAGCAAGATGATATCATATCTATATTTACAATCCGCTGGCCGTGTATGGCAAAGAAGCAGAGCTATGGAAACGGAGAAGTCTTGGAAAGTACGCGGCCTGCATGTTTTCATTCATGACGTCACACTGGTCAAGCGCCTTCAGGTATATTTTGTACGCGGTTCCACGCAGAAACGGTGAAGTAAACACTTGAAACATTGGCTGGTAATTGTGTTTGTCTGGATCAAAGGGTTTGGATCGGATGAAAGAAGGGCTGCGTAAAGGTATCGGGGAGGGATAACGGACGTAGTAGGCCTAGGTGTCACTTCAGCCTTTAATAAGGTAGGGGGAGCTAACATTCGTCATCCCTTAAATTTCTTCCATACTTCGATTCCGTTTTCATGAACAACTACAGCCAAGCCATTATCAAGGAGACTTCAGTCAGAAATTGACGACGATGGGATTTAAAGGAAGGTAGAAGTGGAAAAAGATACGAGAGCCAAATTTAAAGGCTCATGAATCATAATGCCAAGGAAAGAAAGACAACAAGAAAAGTCAAGAAAAGGAAAAGGAACAGAAGAATAAAAGCTATGATTACAGCTGGACGGTGTTACATAACGACCAGAAAAGAAAACGGCAGCAAAAGCCTACAACACCCGGTATTCCCAGGCGGTCTCCCATCCAAGTACTAACCGGGCCCTATGCTGCTTGACTTCGGTGATCGGACGAGAACCGGTATATTCAGCATGGTATGGTCGTAGGCAATTGCATGGGTGATTTAACCCTATTTAACAGTTGGCGATGACGTCACCCTATTCCTGTGATCATCACATACGTCGACATCAGCTTCGGATCGACACTTGGTGCACAACACCTGGAGATCGTGCCAGATTGCACTGTGTGCCTGCGCCCTCTCCGTCGCACAGTTGATGTTCAAGTTCAAGTTCAAACTTTATTTCACATCTCTTTCAAAAAGACATGTAACGAACACAAGGTCAATCAAAACCGTCGGTCGCCAAATCTTGGTTGCTGGATGTACCTATACCCGGCCGGCAAACCTAAACTATGAGGAGAACAACCGAGCCCTAATCAGCAAGATGATATCATATCTATATTTACAATCCGCTGGCCGTGTATGGCAAAGAAGCAGAGCTATGGAAACGGAGAAGTCTTGGAAAGTACGCGGCCTGCATGTTTTCATTCATGACGTCACACTGGTCAAGCGCCTTCAGGTATATTTTGTACGCGGTTCCACGCAGAAACGGTGAAGTAAACACTTGAAACATTGGCTGGTAATTGTGTTTGTCTGGATCAAAGGGTTTGGATCGGATGAAAGAAGGGCTGCGTAAAGGTATCGGGGAGGGATAACGGACGTAGTAGGCCTAGGTGTCACTTCAGCCTTTAATAAGGTAGGGGGAGCTAACATTCGTCATCCCTTAAATTTCTTCCATACTTCGATTCCGTTTTCATGAACAACTACAGCCAAGCCATTATCAAGGAGACTTCAGTCAGAAATTGACGACGATGGGATTTAAAGGAAGGTAGAAGTGGAAAAAGATACGAGAGCCAAATTTAAAGGCTCATGAATCATAATGCCAAGGAAAGAAAGACAACAAGAAAAGTCAAGAAAAGGAAAAGGAACAGAAGAATAAAAGCTATGATTACAGCTGGACGGTGTTACATAACGACCAGAAAAGAAAACGGCAGCAAAAGCCTACAACACCCGGTGTGCCCAGGCGTTTACCCATCGAAGGTTCAACAGCTTCCTGAACGAACCAATCAAATCGCTATGTTAAGGAAACTCTTTGCTCAACAGACCAATCATATCGCTACGTTGAGCAGCTTCCAGTTGAGCCGAGAGAGCGCTCCTGCTCAACAAACGAATCAACGAGCTCTGTGTCAAGGAAGCCTCATTAGATATGCATGACGTCACCTTCCCCATTCATAAAAGTTTGCCGCTACTTTTTGAAGAAAGGGAGTTCCAACACTTTTATTTGTTCAGTCTTTCAGCTCTTTTGGGGAATTTTGTTTGACTGAACTGTGTTGTATTGTGATACTGCACATATTCTGAACGTGAAACTGGTGAGTAGATGTTGAATTCTGCTAATTTTCTTATATTTCTGAACACAAACGAAAGTGATGTAAATTGTGAGTGCTTAGCGGAACTAGAGTGATAAGTACGCCGAGAGTTCTCCGATAGAATTGACAGAGATTCTCCTTGCCCCTCGTACGGTGTGTAGCGAAAGTAACTTTCACTTTTTATCCGTATTTCGGATGTTCTAGGAAATTGTTTTTATTTAACCGTGTTGTATACTATTACTGCACATATTGTGAACGTGAAACTGATGAAATGGGGTGTCATGCCTGTTTGATGAGGCTCCAAAAGGTCATGACCTGATGACTGACCATGAATGTGTTTTTCAGTGTGTGTGGGAATTTGAGTTGAGAGGTAATGTGTTAGACACTAGCAGTACGTGTAGATGAAAGAATGATTGATTTTGTTTAATTAACTTCAAATTCACGTTACCATGGAGACGGCAGTGTCACCTTCAATGACACACAAGTGTCTAGAGTGTGGACTGGTGTTTACCACAAAGTCTAACCTGACCAGGCATCTGAAGATACATGAGGAGAAGGGCCATCGTTGTGCTACATGTGGCAAGGAGTTCACACTCAAACAAAATCTGGATGGCCACACCAAGGTGCACCTTTATCCAAAAATCCGACAGTATAAGAGTGGTGAAGCTCTCCTTGATTTCACCAGTGCTGCCAAGGCTGTAGGCTCCCAGAAGGACAAGACAGTGAACTCAATCTGGCAGGATGTGTCAACGGCAGAGAAGGAGGCCAAGAGGTTGGGAAAGGAGCTGTGGCGTGGCAACATCGTCCTGACCTTCGGGAAATACGCAGGGCAGCACTTTAAGTGGCTGCTAGAAAACGATGTGGGGTACGTCGTGTGGCTCCTTGATGAGTTCAAGGCCTCTGGTGAAAACAATCCTGTCTTAAGGTGGCAGAAGGAGCACCTGCTGGAGCTTGTGGAGGCATTTCCCAGCATCATGATGCATCTTCACAAACGTGAAAAGGTTAGTCTCAAATAATACTATAGGAATTTCGTAATTTATTCATCTGCTTTGTTTTCAGTACTTTTCTCCAATGCTCAGTATCATGCTGTGTCATTTTATTTTGTTTTCATTTCAGGGAAGGTGCTTATCAGATGTTTAATCATTGTACCTTCAAGAATTTATTAATTGAATTATCTATGTACTGTATCAGGTTCATTCAAATTTGATTTCTGCATTTTAAATCTCTTTCCATCAATTAACTTCACAGAAACACAAAGAAAAGCACCAGCAAAAGCAACAGCCGGAAGAGTACGCTGAAGATGCAGAGCTCTTGGCCCTTGCTGGTAAGTTTCATGTGAGCATAGTGTGTGTGTGGGGGGGGGGGGGCACTTGCATATGTGTCTTTGTATACGTAAACACATTTTGTAAAGGCTTGAATGTCAAACTTGTTATCACAATAAATCTATTCAAGTGGTTCATTATCAAGACTACAAAAATTGTAAATTATAAATGTGTACATTATGAATCTCATTATCATCACTTGGGAAAAATGAAAACTAAAGAAATCCAAAGAATTTGTAAAGACTGCAAGAATGAAAACAACTGTACGAGATGAAAATGGATTAATTTTTCAGATCTGTCCTACTATGATAATTTTTTCAATTTATTTTCAGAGAATGTCCTTCAGGAATCCCAAGTGCAGGTCCAATACATCAGTAACGTCTGTTGACCAGCTCATTACGGAGGTACCCTCTGCTGCTGAAAGTTTCGCGATGCTGTGTGACATCGTCGAAGGATGGCAGGAGGCATTCACAGCAGAACCTCGACAAACTTGAACTGGTATCCTATTGTGTTGTGTTTTCAGGTTTAGTAGTTGCTCACACTTGAAACCTTGAAAATCTTGCTTAATAGTTATGATAAGCTTCTTTTCAGAATTCAGTATTTACATTTTCTAATTCTATGAAACCCTTCCAGTCAAGTTTGATTTCTGAATATTAAATACTCAATA
>JAPZVO010001007.1:0-23671 GCA_029962745.1 Echinometra lucunter
AATACTTGCTCGATTGAATTTTATGGAAGGGCGCGGAGCAATTCAACCAAAGTGAAGTATTGTAAAATCACATAATCAAAACTAAAACATGAACAAAAGAAACAATGAGCAAATAATTGAAATTAAAATATGAATAAGAGAAAGACTAGCTGTATACCTGCAATGGTTCTGGAAGTTTGTTCCACTTCTTGTAGCCATGATGGGGCATTTCTGTCTTCTTCTTCTTCTCTCCATCTTTCTTGCTCTTTCGATCTTTTGCTTTCTTCTTGCCTTCCACGTGCCAAGATGTGGGATCCTGAGGAAAGCTTTTCCGTGTCGAGACCTTGTACACATTCCCAGAATCCAGTGTGAGCTTTGAATCACTAGGCTGATGAATCACTTGTGCACCTGTGGTTGATAAGTGAAATAGCAGGGAGAAGATACAGAAATATTTAAAGATGCCTCTTTCAGTAAATCCTCCTAAAAGCCAGTGCCAGGTATTCAACTACTTGAATTTTTCTTTCTTTATTCATTGCTGGTGGTACTAGGATGTAAGTTGTCAAACATTTTTAAATCTAGCACCTTGATGCACTTTCACTTTTCAAGAAAATAAAACACTTACATTTCATATAGCAGAGTAGTTAACTAGAACGACGGCGCATTACAAATGTTATATTTATCATTATTGTTATCATTATTATTACTATTCTGTAATGTTAAGTGATAGGTTATATCTCTACCATTTCTATCCTTTCAATATACAGTTACAGAAATTCACTCAAATTGTGCTCAAGCCTTGCTAGGCACTGGGATTCTAGCTTGAGAGGAATCGTGAGTTTGAAATGTAATATTTACCAAGCAACCACTCTTGCTCAAACTGGTTGTGTGTATCCAGCATCTTATCACCAATAGCAGGGTTCATCACGTCCTTAAGAGTGGGAGGAGGCTTGGGCTTACGACGGAATACTTGGATGTCTTGAGCAGTAGTGTTGATAGCACCTGTATAAATTAATCAATGAATAAGTGAGAGTTATCATTTGTCATGAATTTCACAACCTGGCTCGAACTCAAACTCAAATAGAGTGAGAGAGAAAAAAGCAGCTCCCCTGATTGCTTTCTTTCTCTCTCACTCTATTAATTCTTCTCTTTTTCCCCCTCATTTTTTTTCCATATCTTCTCTTTATACATATTTATTTGAAGTGTCTATAAAAGTTATCATCTTATTGCTCATTTGAACTTTGAACTTTAACCCATAGAAGTACAGAGCTTTTCAGAGGTCTAAATTAATCATCTTCAATCCTCAAATTGGCAACAACTATTATTTTTTCAACTCTTACATAGTTTGAAAAAAAAATAAATATAGATAAACATGAACCAAAATGAATTATGATTTTAAAATTTAAGTGGAAACTGCCAATTTGAACACGGAAATGGGGATAATGTAATATTCACTGCGTTGCCAATTTAAAGATTTTAATGATTAGTTACATTTAAGCTGCTCTAATTTGAAAACGCAACATCATACTACATTGAAAATGGACTCAAAATTTTTAGCAAATTTTTCTCTTTCTACTCATGTAGGATGTGTGTTGCCCATCATTCTGGACTAACAGATACTGCCAAAGCGTCTCCTAAAGGAGACACTGTACATCTATGGGTTAATGCTATTGTTACATTGTATTTTGCTACATTGTATTTTGTTTATATGTACACTGCCAGTGGAAGTCAA
Source organism: Echinometra lucunter (assembly GCA_029962745.1). Lineage (NCBI taxonomy): Eukaryota > Metazoa > Echinodermata > Echinoidea > Camarodonta > Echinometridae > Echinometra > Echinometra lucunter. The sequence goes on from JAPZVO010001007.1 coordinate 1,709, forward strand.
ATTTCTATGTTTTTAAATATGGATCAATAAAGAATCTAAATCTGAATCTGAATCTGAATCTGAACTCAGGCATACATGAGAATCATCAAAAATAACTGAAAGAAATTTTTTCCCACAGGAAATAAATACACTTCTTGAATGCATACGATGTAGCACAAAAATAAAAGCAAATAGATAAATCAGTAAAGACTGCAGCTTTCAAGAAAACATGTAATGGATCATATCCAAAGCTGGAACAGTTGAGAGTGCATATATTTTCTTTTTAATTTTGGCATTCAATGTTTGAATATTAGTTTGCTTATTTATTATGTTAATTTACACAAAAATTATTTGTATTCATTTAAAAATTCAATGCGACAAGGGTCAAAACAGTAGAGGCAAGATCGAACCAAACCAAACCAGTGAGAGTTTGCATCTTTATGCAATCATCCTTACCTAGACTATCAATAGCAAGCTGTCTTTGCTTTCTCCTAACTCCTCCTGGTAGACGATAGAATGATGCCAAGGGTTGTGTATTTATATCTTCCTCATCATTTTCATCATCCTCTCCTTCTTCTCCTTCTTTCTTCTCCTTTGCACTGCCAGTTTTTCTTCCCTCCTGAACTGCTGACATTTGTTTCTTTGAGTTCTGGCTTTCTGCTCTCTGATCAGGCTGCTCGGCTACCCCTGTCTCACTCATGCTAGTGTCATCTCTGATCAGGGTATCAAGTTGGGAAGTGTCCCCGTACTTCTCAACAAGCAGCTTCGTGAGTCTGTCCTTCTGAGGACCTTGAGGTGTTCGCTCATTTACAATCCATCGAGCAGTTGCTTTGCTAAGGTTCATCAAGACATGAGAGTCCCAGTTCTCAGATTCCTTTGGTCTGGTCTTTGTGCCCTGCTGGGAATCTGTATTAACCTCAAAATCTTCCTCCACTTTCTCTTCTTGTACAGTTTCAGTGAGGAAAGCATTCTTTCCTTTAAGGAGTGTCCCTGCCTCAGACACAATCTCATCATCTCTGTCAGGAATTATCTTTTTCTTCTTAGGTTGGAGAGGCTTCAGCTTGTGTTCTGAGACTGTGGTGATGTGACAGGGGGCATGCTTCTTTTCATATCCACGCTGGTTATGCCTCCCAACAGTTCCAATCTTCTTCAGGGGTTTCTTCTTTACTATTCCAGTTGCATCAAAAGTTCCTTTCAGGTCTATCCTGTTGTAGGGAAGCGTGTGGGCTGCATGCTTGCGTACTACTGCTTCACTGAAGAGCAGATCGGTACTAATCTGCTTCACATAGTCTTGGTGAATTTTACCCTGTGCATCCTGGGTGCGAGTTGGAGGCAAACTTTGTGACAGGAAAGAGAAGTGAGTATTGAGCTTTGTTTCATCGGATCCCACCTGTGGTACCTTGACTCTATCTGCACAGGGGAAGAGCAGGGGTCGGTTCAGGCTATCGGTCTCCATTGCCTATATGCAAGCATCCCTCCTGTTTTTAAGAAACAAAATGAATTTACTTAGAAGGGCAGATCTACCTTAGACATGCATATAATAATAAACAAGTGTTTATTTGTCACATAATAATGATAATGCGTGGAAATGAAAGGTGACTTTCCACGTCATTGCCCATTATCAGACACCAACAATACCAACTAAATATTCTATTTTATTGATCAAGTTGATGTACATACAAAGTTTTGTAAACTGTTTAGGCATATCATAATACCAGAATTATTCCAATTCAATTCAATTCAATTCAATTATTTTTCCTCTTTCAATTGTTCATATTTACAATGATGGTACGGTTTACTTCACATATTAACATACATATAGATAAACTTGCACAATACAATGAATTAGAAAAAAAATTGAAAAGGAAAGAGGGCCGACTAAAAAGCACAGCTTGTAGGGTGTAGGCCCCCTGTTATTATCATGAACTATCATTTTATGAAAAAACAACAACAATAACAACTGATTCAGTAATTACAAAATCATTTTTTCCAAATATATTATTGTAGTAAAATTTAATCAGTTTGATGAATATGATTAGCTAATTAATTATAACTGAATATCCCATCTCAATACAAGAGAGTATGATACTACACTGTACAGTTATTTCTTCTTTTTCTTCTTTTCAAATGCACTCTTTCTCTGTCTGTCTGTCTCTCTCTCTCTACCCCATTGCTTCTTGTTACCTTATGCATTTGCATTGTATTATGCTACTGTTAAATAGCACTGTAATATTGTATATTGCCGTAATTTCGTTCTCTCATTGTTTCTTGTATGTTGATGCTATAACCTGCCGGCTTATCCAATGGGTTGTCGGGCCTGGGGGGTGTAACATTAAGAGATACAATCAATATTACAATCAAATGTATCTCTTTAGTACATGGTTAGCCATAGACTTACGACTGATATCAATTGTATGAATGATTGTATTTTTTATGTTACACCCCCTGGTCTTATATGTACAAGCATGATCTCTAATAATGAACTACCCCAAAATAAATGAATAAATGAATCAGATAGGATTTTATAAGCTAAGAATAAGAGTTCCCTCATTATTTCCTTTTGCATTTTGTTTTGAGCCCCCCCCCCCCCCTCCCAAATTTGACCTACAATTCAGCCTCAGGATTTGGATTTAACATTAGACTGGGGTAAGTTAAGCATACCTGTCAACAATGAAGAATGAAAAAGCAGTAGACTATCATCATTTTTTGGTCATTATAGTAGGATAGGTAGATAAACTTAAATTCCATGAAAAGTGGTAGTTTACCACCTAAATCGGTAGAATTGGCAAGTATGCGCTAAGTCTAAGCATCATTTAGTTCACATAGTAATGTCTCCATGCTCTTGTTCAGATCTATGTCACTTATGGAGCCATTGGTGTGGTGAGCTGTGCAAATTTATGTGAAATGCTGCCCTCTATAGTTGGAGATAGAAATAATCAACAAATTCTTGGAAAATATTTGCTTTTACACTTAGGATGCTAATATATCCTATTTTCATTCCATTCCTCCAGCTGGATCTCGATTATCTTGATTAAGTGAATTTTGAAAAATATATATATTTTTTTATCACTGCTCTTGTTTCTCTGTCCTAGTTATTGGACTATCACACTAGTGCTTAGTTATAATAACTTTGCACAGCAGACATACTGTAACATGCAAATTGCTGACAATAGGAAATTAGTGTTCTCTGTACCAATTTACTGGGACAAAGGAGCAAGAGCTGTGCCACCAGTGATCAGAAAAATATTTTTCAAAATTCACTGAATAAAGATAATCTAAATCCAGTTGGAGGAATGTAATGGAAGTAGGATATTTTATTAGGTGTTAAAAAGTAAATATTTTACATGAATTTGTTGATTACTTTTTTAGTGATTTCGATCTTCAACTATAGAGGGCAGCATGCCCCAATTGGGACATGCCTCTATAGTTGAAGATTGAAATCACTAAAAAGTAATCAACAAATTCATGTAAAATATAGAGAGCAGCATGTCTCAAACATTCAGTAGTGGACAGAGAACACTACTTTCCCACTCATAAGGCCAAACGTACCTCGGACTGACAGACAACGAAATTGCCTTAAGCAAGATTTATTTTTTTTCAAATTTGCTAGATATCTGATTCAGCTTCTGGGACTCTTCAACTCTTGATATTCCACAAATTTTGGGATTCAGAGTTGAAAATGGAATTTAACAAATTATTTTCCTCCCATGTGTGATTTTCTACCAAGCCCCAACACCGGGGAATACATACAAAAGCTATTGAGGCTTTTCCACGACGACGATGGAGTACAAGCTTATTTACTGCGGCAGCATTGCATTGCAGTGGAAGCTTCTATGCCTACCTGTGCGGGGCTCCCAAGCTCAAAACACAGAATTTGTTTGTATTGAACAATTGAGTCAGGCAATTTTAGGTACTTACAAACATTGTCGATAAAAAATTTTGTTTGATTAGGAAAACGATGGTCCAAAAAATGAGTCTTTATCCTCCCAGATCTTCAATGAATCTTTTTCACAGGCCATTGTTAGTTTTAATTCCCCTAACGTTTATTGGAATTTACGGAAGAAGTAATTTACATAGAATTTCAAACTCTGAAAATATATAATTAAGGCTCCATGAATCAAATAGACCCCCATAAATCCCATGGAATATGCATATTTTTTGCTTTGAAAAATCTTGCCTGCCATAGGTTTACACATGAAAACAAGCAATTTTTTGAATAAGTATAGTTCCCCTATTACTACTTTGAATTTATTTCTAATGTGATTTATATGTAATTTGAGACTTTGGAAAAGATTATTAAAGGCTCAAAAAAATTCAAAGACTCCCCATAAATTTCGGGTACTATGCATGCTTTTGACCCTCTAGCTGCCATAGGTTAATACACAAAAACAGGGAATTTGAAATTAAGTTAATTCTCCTAGGATTCATCTAAATACATGGAAAAGGTGATTCGCATAAAATTTCAAACTCTGAAAATATATAACTGAACCTCGATGAGTACAATAGACCCCCAATAAATCCCTGGGAATATGCATGCTTTTCAACAATTTTTTAATGTCTGTAATACTACACGTGAAACCGTTGTTATCGATGATGCACAATATGTGGCTATACCACATACTACAATACGTACGTGTGCTTCATTTCGGTACTGAAAGTTTCTCGTAAATATAAGTCTAGATCTAGATCTAGACTCTAACGTTAGACTCTAGTCACTCAGGGAGCCATTGGTATGGTGAGCTGTGCAAATTTATGTGAAATGCTGCCCTCTATAGTTGGAGATAGAAATCACTAAAATAATCAACAAATTCTTGGAAAATGTTTGCTTTTTACACCCAGTATGATAACATATCCTATTTTCATTCCATTCCTTCAATTGGATCTAAATTATCTTCATCAAATGAATTTTGAGAAATCTTTTTCTGATCACTGCTCTTGTTCCTCTGCCCCAGAAATGTGGCAGAGAACACTACTTTCCTATTGTCAGCAATTTCCACTGTACAGGCCTAATTCAGTGCAAGGTTATCTGATGATAACCTGGCATTCGTGCAAGTGGACTCTAGTGTGCTTACCCTATGTTCTTTGCTAGCCTAGCCCTAGGCTAGAGTCTACAGTCCACCATCATGACCATCAGGCATGTCAGGTGTATTGTCATACCATCTCCGATAATTTCAGTGAAATCCTTGCTTTTGATTGGCCGAGAAGGACTGGTCACTGACTGCTACTATGGTAACTGTTAGAGAATGATAACTTGTCACTGCTGACAACTTTCATTTCATAAAATGAAAACTCAACAAACATGACAAATTTTGGAACATGTGGGACTGAACTTGGTGAAGAACAACAATGTGAGGCCACAAAACTGCAATATTTTCAGAACAACAAAGACTTGCATAATTATATATCTACTATATTTTCGCATCTCTAATGTTTCTTCATCAGAAGAAGTAGTTAAAAGCTACATTAAATAACGGAATCAAGAAAAAGACTCACCAAATCTAATTTGTTTCTTGGCCTGTTTGCGTCTGTTTCCATGGGCAAATGCTGAATCTAGGAGCAAGATTAAGATGTGATTTGCAATAGTATGGTATCTCTGAATAGGCTAACATAGAATTGATACACACAGAGTGGTTAAACCAACTTCACATGTACACAGATGGATCCGATCGGTTCAGCTGCTGTCTATGTACCTTATTTCTCAATATACCATGGGAAAAGATTATCTGAGTTCACCTTCTTCTTCTGTATTGTTCTTCCCCCGGTATTCGGGATCAGCGGCTGACCGCGGGTTGGTTGTCGAGCTGTAAGGTTTTATCAACACGTACTGTATATAGTATATTGTTGTATCCGAAGCCGGTGTAGGGGCAGATTTAATTGGTTTCAAGCGGCGGATTTGGTTCCAGCCGCGGACTTGGTACGTGGTACAAAATCTGCCGGCGGATATCGTTAATTGATTAATTCATTCATTCATTCATCAATCCAAGGTTTCAATCCAAGTACGGTATGAGTAAGGAAAAGTGCTCTCTCTTTAAAAAAAAAATAATAATAATAAGTGCAACTTTTCACTCTTCAAGGAGTGAATGTCAAAAAACAGTGAATTTCGAGTGAATATGATTTTCACTCGAAATTCAGTTTCTTGACGATAAATTATAGGCCTACATTCTTGACTCACTAATAAAAATTTAAAGGCGCTATTTACAACACTTTTGTGTATTTATGAGTAAAAAGTTTTTAAAAAGATTTTGTTACAGAACACAATCAGCCGGCAGAATTTGTCACCAAGAACTAAATCTGCCAAGAACCAAATCATCCGCTACACCAGCGTACCAACCCTTTTCCAGCCACTTTGTGAATAATAACAAGAACCGGGCGTCTTTGAATGATCTTCAGATAGATGGTGCTATAGCCTATAGATGCTGTTCATCATCACCATCATCATCATCGTGTGATATATTTCCTGCTGGAGAGCTAGCAAAAAATTTAGGCACTGTGTGGGGATTTTGCATTTTTTATTATTAAATAGTGCAATTTGGTGCATACTTTGGGTATATTTCTGTACATCCCTACGAAAACAATGTTTGGCAAAAATAGGGGGCCACTGCCTCTTTCCGCCCCCTCCCCCTCTGGATCCGCCAGGCCCCGCTAAATAGGGAAAGTTTCAGATTTACGTGCATGCAGCTTGTCTTCTTCTTCTTCCCAAAATTGAAAATTAATATTTAAAGGTACAAGTAAATCAGGACAAGCTATTTGTTCACAACTTAAAAAAATTATTTTGTCATGTTTATGCTGTCTATGGTTTATGCGAGCGTAACGTGCGAGTTAAAATACTGAACCGGTTATGTATGTTTAGAGCTGCAGAAAATAAAAATAACATAACTCCGTCTAAGATATGCTTTTGCAAAATTTGATTTTGTTGCACTTCTTCGTCGTATGGTTTGTCGCTTTTTTCCGTTCATTCATGAAAACTATATTGGCAGTATTTCATTCAAAATTATTAATTCCTTTACTACTTTCATGTTATTCACGTTTAAGGGACGTACCGTCGACAAAACAAAACAATATTCTTGTGGTCAGGGCACGTTTTGTTTTTCTCATTTTTTCGATGGAGATTTAAAGTTCCGATGCGGACATACCACCGAGTGCCAACACAGTTCTCTTCCCCCTTTTCTTCTTTCCCATTATTTCTCATAATTCCAGACGACGGCATGATTTACGGACGGAATTATACTGACACAGATCTGAAACTAAGTATGGGTGACGCCGAAAAAAATATGTTTAATTTTCCTATTCTTATCGTGTCCTTTGTTTTGTCCTCTTTTTTTTTTTTTTTTTTTGCCTATTTTTCTTCTTTTTCTTTCTTTCTATTTTTCCCCCTTTTCTCTTTTCCTTTTTCCTTCCTTTCTTTTTCTTTTCTTTCCCCTTTTCTTTTGTCGTGTGTGTGTGTGTGTGTAGGGGGGGGGGGCATTCTGAACCCCTGCCCCCTGGCTACGATAATGTGCTCTGCAAGTTTCGGGGGGGGGGGGGGTTATGACTCACTGAGGCTTGTATTGTAGCAAACTTAGAACCTATAAGGACCTAAAACATACATACGATTTTGAAAAATATCTGTTATTAGATGTAAATAAATCACACATTAAAGACTTTATAAAAATAAGAATTAGTAACAGTAAATTAATGATAGAACAGGGAAGACACAAAAACTTGGAAATAAATAAACGCTTATGTCCCATGTGCTACATATATGTAGAAACAGAATTTCATTTTATTATGTGCTGCTCATACCTTAAACAAGAAAGAGAAACCCTATTCCAAAACATAAACAATGTAGTGCCCACCTTTAACGATAAAAACGAACATGAAAAATTCATATATTTACTAAAATCTAACGATTATGATATAACAAAAATATGTGTATCCTCCATTAGTAATATGTAGAGGGAAATATTGAGCAGGTTGGACCATAATATTTGGCTTACTTCAAACCATTAAGTGTCGGGTTAATGGACCCGACTTTTCGTAGATTTAACTGGTATATTTCTCAAACGGTGAACCCAACCTTTCGTAAATAAGGGGGCTTTTTTCACGAAAGGTCGCGTTACGCGATTACACGGCCCGACGAGAAGACCCGATGGTTCGAAGTAAGCCGCTTTTCTCTGTTTCACATAAACTAGATTTTGACGACAAATATACATTTTCGTTCTAATGAAGTCTACATTTTTGGAATTTTGATATTTGTATGCACCTCTGCCACCGAGGCATACATTGTATGTACCTCTGACTTTTTTACCCTTGCAAAATGTTTACCCATTTGTCAAGAAAGAGAATAATTTGCTGACTTCTATGTGAGCCATGTCAGCCCCACCTCTGGAGGAAATTGCGGGAGAAGGTCTCTGGATTATATAGGCATTTCTTTTGTTCCAATTTCTCCATATAGATGCCGAATACTGAAAATGAAATATATTAACGTTTTTGTCCTGTGGGTGTCAAAAAGTGTTCGTGGTTGGGGATGTAGAACATCCTCGGCGAGGGAGCGAAGTGACCGAGTTCGGACATGGTGTTGGGTTCAAGCGTGAATGATCGACTAAGCTAAGGATCGCTAGAAAATTTTGCAGGGGGGGGGGGGGACATATTATTTTTGTCGAAAGTTTCGTTGAGTTCATTAAGTCTAATCTATTGTCCGTCCCACCCATTAACCACACAGGAAGTGTTTTCAAACAACATCGCATATTACTAACGGAATGTTTGGAGGCCTCTTAGGCCTATAAGAAATGATATTTGGTCACCTTGCTGCCAATGTGACTCTGTACTCTTTTTCATGGTAGGGATCAGGTCATACGCAGCGGGGAGGGGGAGGAGGAAATTTATAAAATGCCCGAAATTTTCAAGAATTACATTTATTTACTGAAAATTTTCCCCCCAAATGCACAAAAAGTGTGCAGATTATTCAATTTCAATTTCAAAAATGCAAAAGTGCCCTCGTGCCTTCGCTCCACCACGTAGGGAGAGGGCGAATGATCGAAACGTTTTGCCGAAATGTCTTGCTCATACTCGAGTTTATACACTCCCTCACTCGCCCCTGCAACCCCCTCCCCCACACACAAATACACAAGCTATTTTATTTATTTTGGAGCGAGCGAAGCAAGGGAGTAAAAATATAGCTTCTTGCTGTTAAAAAAAAAAGTATTTTCATTTCATTATCAAAATACACGCTGGGCCTATAAGATATTTAAATGGCATATTTGGTCACTTTAATTATGATATACTTCGCTGGTCCATTTATTGTTTGCTGTCCAAAATCACCGTGTTTCTAATTTAGGAACGATCGAAACAAGCAAGGAAAAGCACACTAGTATAATTTCGTCACCACAATACACTACATACCCATAATATATCTATAATATATTCGGTCACATCCTTTGCATGCCCAATTTGTTTACCTTATTTTAAATACTGTTTGTTCTCCCTGCAGAATTCGATAATGGTCGGACACCTCGCTGCAAAATTATTTATATTTGGGCATCTGCTGCTGAAATCATATAGAGTGATTGTTGATTGAAAAAAAAATCCTGTTTTTAGATTTTATGAGTGAGTAAAAATTGATTAAAAAAAAAAATTCTGAGAACAGGTTCAAGTGTAGTTCTGCTCCCTGCTGGTGATTTAACGTACAAATTATCGGCATCTTTCTTTCTCACATATAGGAATAGGCTAATACTCATAGGAAGTTATCTCCTGAAAATTCATTCATTTTAGGTCAAGTTCACTGGCGTAGTCAGGAATTTTCAAGGGAGGGGGGGGGGGGGCAAGGCGAGGGAGCGAAGCGGTCGAGCGAGGAAGGGTGTGGGAGGGGGGTATTCCCCCTCCCACGTAGGGAGATTTTTGAAAATTCGTGCATGAAATGGCATTTTCTGCACACTAAAATTCAGTATTAGGGGTAACATGAGAAGTGGCATATAAGGGGGCCAAGACGGCAAGACGAGGGAGCGAGGCGACCGAGCGGTGGGATGGTGTGGTGGAGATTTTTGAAAATTCGTGTATGAAAATAGCATTTTCTGCACATTAACATTCAGTATGAGGGGACGTAACTGAGAAGTGGCATCAGGCGCTGATCCAGGATTTCTTGGGGGGGGGGGGGAGAGCTAGGCCTAATTTGAAATCATGCGAGTCAAATATTCGCACGTAATGCAGTGTGGCGTATGGCATTTGGTCTCGTTTAGGGGGCATTCTGAGCTTTTAAGGTCCATACGGAGCATTATAATGGCTAAAGTTTCTAAATTCCGAAAAATGTAGATTTGCATGGTGTCAAGGGGCTCCTTCACCATTTTTTGTTCGGTAATGAATAAGTTTAGTTTCTGTGGGTGTCACCATGCATGGTTATGTGCATTAACTCCCTCGAAACCCGCCCTATATAAACACTTGTGAATCCTTATTAGCATACATCGGCTCTTGCATAAGCCGTAAGCATGCAGTGTAGCGAGGGAGCGGAAGAAAATACAATTCTCTTTTAATGGTAATTGATAAATAAACTTGGTTTTATTGTTGCAGCTCGGGGCAGGCACAAGTGTTTAAAGCGATGTTATATAATTCCATTTTGGAAAATGATAAAGAAAAAACTTGTCTTTCTAACGATAATTGGTACATAAACTGGTTTCATTCTTATCTTGCAGGTCGGGGTAGGCACAATCGTATTCGAGGAGATGTTGAGCCTGGGAGGCAAGGGCCTTTCGCCCCCAGCCTCCTAGCTTCCCCCTTTTCTCTCTTTAAATTTTTTTCCTTTCCCTTTCTCTCCTCTCTCCGTTTCCCTTCCTTCCCTCCCTTTTTTTTTTTTTTTTTTTTGGGGGGGGGGGGGGGGCGCATGGCGGCCGGGGGAGGGGGAAGAGGCAAGATCCTTCTTCCCCTTTTCTTTTTTTCTTCCTCTTTTCTTTTTCTTTTCCCCTTCTTTCCTCTTTCCCTTTCCCTTCTTTTGCTTCTCTCTCTCTCTCCCCCTTTCTTTCGGCGAGGGGGGGGGGGGGGTGGCCAAGGCCAGCTCGACCCCCCTGGATCCGCGCCTGCCCTTCCACATACTCACGCACACACCCACACACACCCTCACACACACACAAATTAATATACCGTATAATATGCCGGAAGCGGCGCCACGTGTGGAGAGAAAGTCTGGTGGGCGTGGTCTTGTGCACATCTCTAAACTAGAGCAGTGCAGTGTGCAGTGCAATTACATGGGTATGGAGCAGCCAGTACAGCGATGGGTTCGAGGTGGTGGGTAGTTCAGATTCTGAACGATTTTATTATAAGAGCAATCTCCCGAAGAGTGCGATATCCCCCACCGCTGCCAGGCCGAGAGATGGCGTGATCCCGAATTGTACGGGCGAGGAGCCCGTACAATTCCGGGTTTGATGGACATATCTACCAAGACCTTGCAAGATCCCAATAATGCATTACCGATCACAAAGGAAATTAAACCTATTTATATTTTGTGCCGATCAAAACGGGAAAAATATTCCATTTCCACGACTGGAAGCTTCATGGCACATTCTTTTGAATTTAGACTTTCTCACTTGAATTCACAGATTCTTATGAATACGATTGGCATGACTGGTGTATAGATGCAGCACATGTGCTTTCACTAATTCATATCATGATAGTTATTTAGCAATGGCCCTGCAAAATATTGTCAGTTATCCTCAAATGGGATTGAACATTTGACCAGCATATGCCAAACGATAAAAAATACAGGTCATATATCTGAAAAGCATTATGTGCCAATTCCAAACTAGCCTAAATCAAGTGAATATTATATTATGTGAAGATTTCAGGACAGCCAGCTCTTAAACATCATTCTCAACAGAATAAAAGTTTGAATTGACAATGAAGTCGGAAAGGAACAGGTTGGTTTCAGACCTCAAAGTGGTACCAGAGAAAATGAGAATGATGACAGAAAGGTGTGTTGCAGTAAACAAAGAAGTATTCGTGCAAGAGTGCACCGCAATGGCAAAAGACAGAGTTATAATTATGGAGAGATGTTGCAACTAATTACCTCTAAACTGGGAGAAGATACCTCGATAGAATCCTCAAAATGACAATATATCGTCTTAAAATTTCCATACCAGTTTGTATTCCCTTAATGTATATATTACGGTACTCTATCCCACGTGCAGGTTTCTGTGTTTTCACTCTCTTGTGTTTTGAATAGTCCATTATAGGTCCATTGACTGGGTCATATTATTTGCTTATGTTGCAAATTGTGTATTGTGAAATTAATTTTTTCTTTGAATATTTTCTTTAAAATGTGAAAATGCATGTAATTGCTATCGAATGTTATATTTTCATTTCTTTTGAACGTGTAATGGAAAGAATTATAGTGATAAAAGGTTATGTCTATGTTTATGAAGATAACATGTTAGAATAATTAATAATACCCATTTTCGTACCCATACAAACCCACTCTTCCATTCGTGTAACCTTTTAAAGATTCCCGACTTATTTATCTATAATCTCGGGATTTTCATGTTCCAACTTACAATGCGTGAACTTCCCAACCCCATATCTTCCATGTTTTTCATGAATTATTCCGTTCACTCTTATTCAACCAGACAAAGCCATTTTTATCACCTTCCACGTACTCGAACAGCACTAGCCCACAATACAATTATATTTACAGGACCAAAACTATGGAATGACTTCCCCCAGAATTAACTAACAGCAGTTCTTTGTATATATTTAAACGCAAATTAAAACTATCCCTCCTAAATACCCACGCGATGGCTCCTTAGTCCCTTAGTTCCTTAGGTGTGTGTTTTGTTGGTTGTTTATCTTGCCCTTTTTTTTTTCTTTTTTTCTTTTCCTTTCTTGTACTGTTTTTAAAAATAGGTCTTTCAAAATAACACGCAAATATCATAGACTTTTCTTTTAACCTTCTAGGGAATCTTTAATTACAAGCTCAGCTTTTTATTAGATTCCCTCATATTTCACTTTTTAAATTAATTTGTCTTAAGCTTATGGTTAATATATTAAGGTCTACGTATTTGTATGTTCCAATTTCCCCCTTTGTATCATGAATCGTCTTATTTATGATGTTATTCATATGTATATTTATGTATTATTTCTTACTTGCATGCATGCATGTATCATCATCAATTATGTGAAATATGAAAATAAACTGAAACTGAAACTGAAACTGAAACTGAACATCAGATGTTCGTAAAGAGATTCATCAGATTGGTGATGTCCTAACAAAAAGAGATTTTCATCTTTTCACAAGTCAATTTGTTGTTACCTCGCACTGCCGATACCCCATCTGCAGCGAGTCAGCGCTAGTCTGAAGCAGCCAGCAACAAATTGATTGTGAAAAGATGAAAATCTCTTTTTGTTAGAACATCAAGTGTTCTTAGATCAAGGGGTGAGGTGGTACGAGAGGGGAGTATTTTAAGTTGTCGATTTACACTACTGGCCAAAATTAATTAGCCACCTCCTGTAAAAAGGCATGTTTGAGGGGGGGGGGGGGGTTTTCTCTAGAAATACAACAACAAATTTTAAATAATGACATGAAATCATCATTTCTAAACCGAATAAATTTGAAATGACATATTTCACTTAAAATCAATTAGCAAAATGTAATTTTAGTAGTAATGATATGTCATTTTACAGCTGCTGATGTTTGGTTTGTCCATCTCTTGCCTTATTAAGGCATTAACGCGTGTTGGCATGCTGTCAATCAGTCTAGGCTCTTCAAATATTCAGATGGGAAGAGTTTCCATTCTTGTTCAGGTCTTTCTTGTAGGTCTCCCAACATTCCTGAATTTGATTTTTTTCGATCTTCCTCCCGATGAAGTCCCATACATGCTCAATAGGGTTCATGTCAGGACTGTTACCGGGCGATGGGGAATCTCTAGATGATTTTCTACTGCCCACTTCCTCACTGTCTTAGCCACGTGACAGGGAGAATTGTCCTGCTGGACTACTGCTTCTCTGTCTCCGGATAAATGTTTCAGAGATGGTAAAGCACAGTATTTCAAGATTTTTTTTTTGTGATGTGCCCCATCAACAGTGCCTCCCTCTTGTTTAGCCGTCCTGTACCATTTTTGGCAAAGCACCCTCAGACCATGATTTCTCCACCTCCTTGGGGTTCAAGCTATCAGGGAGTCTTCTCCAATCTTTCTCCTTCTAACGCAGACTGGTCTTTTCCTCACCAGACAATATCTGCTTTTGTCACTGGAGAGTACCTTATCCCAGTTCCTATTCTTGTTTTCCCGTGCCCAGAGCAAACCCTCTCTTCGTGCTGCGGCAGTTAGAAGAGGTTTCTTCTTGCCTCTGCAGCACTTCAGACCATGGACCTAACACTCAGAGTGTTAGGTCCATAGTCAGACCGCCCTGTTCAAGCCTTCTTTTCACTGTTCTAGAACTTAGGGCTATATACCAGAATCTGTCTCCAGCTCTCTTGCCATTTGTTTCGAGGTTTTATTCCTGTCTCTGAGGGATTCTTTAATTATGGCTCTATGTTGTCTAGGTGTTTTCAATTTCTTCCTTCCTCTTCCAGACCTGTCTTCTACTTTACAGATCTATCTGTGGTTTTTATTAACTCCTGGATGGTTCTTCGGGCAACGTGCAATCTGTCAGATATTTTGGTCATGCTATACCCTTCTTCATAAAGCACTATAACCCTCATTCTGTCTTCTGAAGCCATTCCTGGCCTTTATTGGGCCATGTTGTATTGTAGGAAAAAATGATGAGATTCTGACACATAAGCCAACTAAAAATGTGCTTTTTACTTCAAAGGTTGAAAATTATATATAGACAACTTAAATGATGACAGTTGAGAATATCTCAATTCTCCTAAATCCCAGTGATAAGCAAAATTGGAATAAAACGAAAAGTCCCTGTCACTTCTTCGTAGTCATGATGGATTGGTAACTCTCACCTGTGCTGCAACTGAATATAGCTGGTGTTAAGGAGTGCCAAATCTTGCTCTAAATCACTTACAATTATCAAAATAATGCCTTTGATATTTAATTCTGAAATACTCTAAAAGTTTGGCATTTTGGTTATTTCCTCTGTTCCCCACTTTTTGACAAAATGCCGAAGATGGTGAAGAATTTGCTGACAGCATTGCATCCAGATGTTGTTTGAGGTTGATATCAATAGCAAATAGTACAATAAAGAATGTGGAAGTCTTTAGAGTGCATTTACAAACAAATTTCCATATTTCTGCATATGGAAAGATGAAAATATTGGTTTTCATTCGGGTGGCTAATTGATTATGGCCAGTAGTGTATATGGCTGTGTCTGTGAAAAAGAAGGAGGGGCCCTCACAGCTTCTTTGGGGCATACAATTCGGCTGCTCAGAAAATTCCTTGACCCTATCATGGGTCAGCAACCGAAAGCCGCCGAATACCACTCGGCCTGAAGAAGCGTCCCAGAGTGGTCTTGAAAAGCTATAGAAACAACGCAAGTCCTGTTGAATTGTCATTTAACTCTATTAAAAATTATATTATTATAGTGTTGTATAATCACATGTATGAAATGTCGTAGTCCTTGAATTGAAAATTATTTTCTTTATAAAACTTTCATTGAACTTTCAATTATAAACAGTTATTACTCGTGTTATACTCTCAAAACACTGGTAATAAAAGATAAGGTTGGTTAATATATGAACCGACCAACTGTTGGTTAAAAGAAAATTGCGTGTAAAACGAATGGAGATTTCTTTTATCCAACAGTTGGTCGGTTCATATATTAACCAACCTTATATATATATATATATATATATATGTATATATATATATATATATATATATATTTTTTTTTACCAGTGTAGATACTGTACTAGTTCAAACTGCTATGCGGTTAACCTGTTTACTACTTGATTTTCTCATTCACTTAATGAAGGGACTACCCAGTTCCAGGATAGGCAACGGATTAATAAAGAAAGAACATGATTATTATGACTCTTTCACTTGATTATTGATTTATTTTGATTTCTTGTGCAGACGTTGGTATCAGTGTGCCTATATATAGCATTTTCATTTATTTGAAGTACGATAAAAGAGCAATGTGATGCCTTCCTCAAGGGCAAAAAGTGCCGTGCGGGGTATCGAACCCCCTATCCTCGCGTCTCCAGTCCCCTGTCAAGCGCCAAAAGCACTGGACCACGGCACCTCCAGTGGTATTTTATGTATTCTTGCCCCCCCCCCCGAAAATAATCCCTGTGTAGAAATTTTAACCAGGGACCAATAGGCTAGTATTACAAGCTCTGCTTCTTTGTTGCGCTCTGTTTTCATTTTCGTTTGTATGCAGTTCTTTTTCTTGGATTTTTTCCATATTGGTTTCTATCTTATATTCATTTATTTTTCATCATTCTTTTCATTCTTTCCTTTCCTTTGTATTTCAACTGATATTTTGAAAAATGAAAAAGAATAAAATATGAATCCGAATCTAAATCTTAATCTGAAAAAAGGAAGAGAAAGAGACAGAAACGGTGTCGTAGAAAGGTGTTTGTAGGTCTTTCTGACTTTTCTTTTCTTTGTTTTTGTTGTATTTTTCTAGCTTGTTTCATAGGTGTCGATTTATATTCGTGGTTGTCGGTTGTAGGAATGACTGGTGCCGAATATCCTCGGCGAGGGGACGAAGCGACCGAGCAAGGGAGGGGTGTTTGAGGGGTATCCCTCCTCTCAGGTACTTTCAAATTACCCTCAGTAAAAATCACATTTCGAGCATTTAAGAGTGGCTCTATCGGAATTAATTACGTTAGTATCTCTTCCTCTACACATTGTACGAACATTTTTTTAGATCATGCCTTGACTATGCAGAGTCTCTTTTGTTTCATTCGTCTGTAATCTCTTCACACAATGTAAAGTTCACCCTTGCATAACTCCTGCACTGAGCAAAAGTAAATTGAATGGAATGTGCATGATGAAAGGATAGAGTATGATATGCCAAAATATCACCTTAATCTGATAACCCCTTTATAATTTATATACAGATTGCAATGGTCATTTGATTCAGGTTTTTTATTGCTACAACAACATAATCTTTCCCACCTCATTCCTGAGTGGTTAATGGTTGAGTGGTTATGGTTAAATGGTAAAATGGTTGCTGGTTATTTTACCTGACTGCTAAGAAAGCATAATGTATATGCTTTTTATTGAACAACCAGGGGACCGACTGCTTTAAGTCCCTCCGAAGGCCTTGGTAATGAGGATTAATACCTTACCTAAGGGCATTAGCGCATCCCGTGACTGGGTTTATGAACCCGGTGCTCGGTGACCCAAAACTTTAAATCGCGTTTCTCCCCGGGGTTTTTCCCTATTTTGTGAATCTGCGCCTCTGAATAGTTAACTAGATCGATGGCGCATTACAATGCTGTATTTATTATTATTATCATTATTATTATTATTATTATTATTATTATTATCATTATTATTATCATTATTATTATTATTATTATATCGTTATTATTATTATATTATTATTATTATTATCTCATTATTAGTTATTATTATTATTATTATTATTATTATTATTATTATTATTATTATTATTATCTTTATTATTATTATTATTATTATTATTATTATTATCGTTATTATTATTATTATTATTATTATTATTATATCAATCGTTATTATTATTATTATTATTATTATTATTATCAATCTCCCGTATTAACTCTCTACTTTGAATGAAGTAGATATGGGTTATGATTAATCAATTTTGACAACTGTGTATCATTTAAAAACTGTATATATATAAAACTCAAACTCATTTAGCCTACGTTTTGTGGGTTTCGAGCTGGACGGTCGCATTTTAACATTGTTTTGAAACAGCCATGCAAGATTAGTGTCCGATTTTAGTGCAAACTTGAGTCGAGAGATGGACTGAAAGAGGACGAATAGAGAGATAGACAAATATTAAGAACGGGGAGCAGTGGCGTACGGGCATTATGGTGCCCGGGGCAACAATGGAGTTGCGCCCCCCCCCCCCCTACTGAGTGCCAAAACGTATACATTAATAATGGTAAAAACGAGGAGCGAAGGTACCAATCGGTGAATTTTTCTAAATTTTTATCCGTATAACGCAATCTCTTGCGCATTTTACCCTGGAAATATGACAATATTATTGACCACTGAAATTGAACCGTAGAGAAGATCGAATTTAACAAACAGTTTCTATTTTCTAAGTTTCAAAATTGGGAGTGAAATTAACGAAAACTCTTGAGAAATAGTCGAGGCCTGCATGATTTTGATAGCAAGGCGACAAAAGTTCAGATTTTTTCAAATGTTTTAACCTTTTCAAATGCTGTATTTGGCCATACTGGGGGCGCAGTATTTAGAATGAGGCAGATGAAACTTACATGATAGTGAGCAAATCAACGACAACTGCACTTTAAAAAAAATTCTGAATCCTTTTGAAAAGGCTATTTACACCCGTTGACTACTGAATTATTCAAATTCCTATAGACTTGGTACAGGGACCATCCTGTTCCAGTAGGCAAGGGTTAAGAAATCCTATGAGGTCCTGAAATGAAATATTTTTCGTGCTAGGGAGCAAAGCAACCGAGCTCTAGAAAAAAATTGGCATTTTTCACCCTCAAAAACCCAATTTCTGATGCATTTACCCTGCGGATGAGGAGGGGCCAGTGGCGTAATGAGCCAAAATATTTGGGGGGGGGGGGGGGGGGCTCAATATTTGCGAGGAGCGAAGCGACCAACCCTGAGGGAGTGTTAACTGTGCCGTCAGGTACACTGGGGCGTGGTGGTATACAAGTTGCCATAGTTCCAGTCTCAATGGTCGGTATCTGAACGGCACCACAACGGAGTACGCTTCAGGTGTGGTTTGGAACGCCTGGCTCGGCTATCATTACTCACTTAAGAAGACAGAGATGAAGATTCGACCAGTGTAAACACGACTGACTATGAACTAAGGTCATTGAATGGAGGCAAAACGCAATGGATTTGTTTTTATTGTAGTCATTCGTTAAAATTTATTAAAATTATATCTAACAAGAGTGAGCAAGTAGCAATTTAACAGCAATTACTTTAAAAAAAAATTGGTAGGCCTACATTTCATTAGCCAAGATGATTTAAAAGGTGGACGTCGTCGAAATGTGCAACTTCATACTTCCAAGTGATTATTCATTTTTCCTGTCACATTTCGCCTAACTCTACTTGTTGTGATGAATAGGGCCCACTGGACAAGCTCCTAGACCAGATTATGTTAAGAGGGCTGCCCTAGTAAAGAAAGAAAGAACAAAATATATTAGTAGTATTGTTAGTAGTAGTATTTTCCAAACTAAGTTTGTTTACATAATTCACATATACATGTATCAGTCTTTGTGAGAGCAAATGTTATCTGGCTCCCTCGCCACAAGCTTAATTCTTTTGGGCTTGTTGCCTTCCATTATATTTTTATGCAAACTTGACATTTTTTCAGTTATTTTGTTTATGGTAAATAAATATCATTTAAGCTGAACTTAATCCCAATCTGCCACCTGGGTGACGGGTTCCATTCCATTGAAGTGGTTTATCAGAATGTGACGTTCCCTAACAAGAATTGTTCTCCTCCTTCGCTGGCATCGGCGTATGATGTCAAACGGTCTAGGTGCCAGTCTGTGGACATCACTGAACCACGTGGTGATGGATGCTGACTCTTTTATAATTTACTTCAGAAAATTCTCTTCTATAATATAAGTACTTAAGCGCTCCAGTAGACTAGAGAAGGACAGAAACAAGAAAAAAGAAAAGAAAAGGAGAGAGAGAGAGAGAGGGTGGATGAGGAAGGGTCGGAGGAGACTTGGAATCCAAAAAAGTTGGAGAGGCGTACAGAGAGAGAGAGAGATAGAGAGAGAGAGAGAGAGAGAGAAAGAAAGAGAGAGAAAGAGAAAGAGAGGGGGAGAACTGATATATAGATAAAGGGAGCATAAAACTTGTACAAAAATTATTAAGGGTGATTGAAGATCTTTGTTTTGCATAATTTGAATCTGATCTATGCTTGTCAACCGTTTATTGCTCGCTAAAACGTCAACTCCAATCTGGCTTCTCACTTTGAATGGGACAAACCTTGAATGGTGTCAAAAAGCTTTTCATGTCAACTCAGTCCTGTCAACGAAGAAATAAAAGCTTTATCTTAAATCATCAAGAGCTACTATTAAGAAGAAAAGGATTTAAGTTCAGGTGGATTAAGAGTGCTAGTCAATGAAAGCTCGACAAAGATGTCTCCGGAGACTCGGGGGTATGATGGGAAGATCAGCCTTCACGCTCAATCTGCGTTTGGTCTTCATAGAGTAAGTACCAACAAATTTCTGTCCTTCCGTATAAATTGAATTAAACGACTGTATTTTGAATGTAACCATTAATCAGTTCTCTAATTACTACAAGCATTACCAAAGATCAGTATGATACATATCCATACTTATAGAGCCTATTTGAGGTCTTTTTTGCATATTTTTTTATCATGTTCTTTATTCATTTGTCTACTAATACCATATGTTCTACTGCCTTTTCGTACCTTGTTTATTGTGTCGATTATTCATTATTTTATGTAAGAGTGATTATTGTATACAATTTTCAGTATGACGTAGTTTTGGATCTGTTACCTTGTGAAACCAATTCCGTCTGGCGCCTTCTTTGGCTACCAGTCACTGGTGTAGGTTTATAGTGAGTGAACAAAGTATGTGTGCGCCATCTCTTTAATCATAGCGTAATGTTGATACTCTTTAGTATACCAGTTATAAATCAAACAATATTTTGCCAGATTCGCATTATATATAAGCTTCAGCTTGACTTAAGAATGGAAAGCACCATTTTGCGGGACCATTATTGATGTGATTCTGCTGCATACAACTGAGATTCTGGCTTTAGATCTTAAAAAAAGGGGGGGGGGGGATTTATAAAAATGGAATCTAACCGTTAGAATTGTTCTTCAAAGTTCAAACTTTTTCTTTATCGAGAAGTGTGTCGTCAAACAATAGTGAAAGTTAGTTGTATGAAGCGAAAGCCAACCTATAATTAATTTTTGCTCGATCTCAAAAGGGCACAAAAACTTTTTGAAGAACATATGCTAAATCCGTACTCGCCCTGCTGTAGATGTTTCCATATAATTCGCAGGCGTGTCCATGTCAGATGAACAATTTAGTTCATATACTGTCAAACAAGCTGACAAAGCAGGAATCTGCTTCAGAACCCACAAGTAGTAAGCCTTTCAGTGTTTGAGATTGTAAGCTATGTTTTATCATTGAATCATGTGTATCGAGGGTTTAGTTGCAACAAAAAGCTATCTGGTTTTTGCCATTTGAAGAAACTTGCAATGAAGTTATGTTGCAAACACTGGTTTAATGCTGATTGGCCATGCCTACTTCGGGTGGATACCCTGCTTGTAGCAAAGTTTGCTGTAGAAACCATTATTAGCAATGGTTTCCTGGTCTCTTATTGATCATTTGATATCGAACCTCATTTTGACCGAACCCCACCCCCCCCCCCCCCCCCCCCCCCCCCCCCCCCTCGATATGCCGATATACTGTCATGCGGCAGATATGTAGGCCTGCATACATCATAAAGATTTATACGCTATAATGGTCTTTGGTACGCCTGTTATATTTTTTTCTCCGTGTTAATAGTGATATGGTGAAGCTATTTCAATCACCCCATTTGTGCTCTGCTAAAAGAAACATATACTTCCTTGATATATTTCCCTTTTCTCTCTTCTCTCCATTTGCTCAGTATATCGAGGGTTTAGGGCAACAAAGGTTGTAGTGTTTTTGACAATTTTGAGAAAACTGCAATGACAGTGAATGAAGTTATGTTTGTAAACACTGGGTTTAATGCAGATGGCCAAACATACTTTGCGTGATAACCTGCTGTAGCAGAGTTTGGTGTAGAAACCATAATTACCGATGGGTTCCTGGTCTCTTATTGATCAATTTGATACAAACCTCATTTTGACCCGAAAAATGAAGATAGCCCTTTGTGCAACTAAACCCTCGATATTCTCTTTAAA
>JAPZVO010001008.1:0-23669 GCA_029962745.1 Echinometra lucunter
ACATCTTCCTCAGTAATACCAGCTTCATGTCGAAATGTCCCAATTAAGAGGATCTTTGGCTCAAATCTTTCACGGTCTCTTGGTGGTATGGCATGGACATAGATGGACATCAACCAGAAATGTAGCAAGTCAAGTATGGTTCGATGGGTTCTTGGAGTAGCACCTTCCAGCTATTAAACAAAATAATCAATGTGAAATACTTTAATATGGGTCAACATATCAGTGACAATAAACAATAAATCATGCTTTTATAGCACATTATAATGTTCTACTCTTTGCACTTTACAAGAATATGGTTTATCTATCTACCACGAATTACTGTGGATATTACGTAATATCTAAGAAAATACGAAATTTATTTCATTGCATCCAAATTCTAGTACTTCATAGCTCAAAAGAAAGAAGAGTATTGATACAAAATTATGACACAAATGTTCATTTATTTGCATCAAATTATAATCCCAGTGATATAGATAAAACTAATAATTGTAAATTTTATACTGCTCAATTTCTATAGAAATATACTCAACTGTGCATAACAATACAGTGGAAATAAGGAGTGCAGTGACCAATAATAACATAAGTTAAATCATAGCTTGATGATGTAACAAAGCATTTATTTTCATTAATTCTTAGAAAGGTAGGTCTCCAGTGTGGTCATGAAGGTGTGTAGGGTAAGTGCAGTACAGATGGCAAGCAGGAGAGTTCTAGAGGGTGGGAGCATTGAAAATGAATGAGCTATGGCTGTAGTTCTAGGCCTTGAAGTGGGATGTTAAAGACGCTAGGTCGTGGGCTTTCATGGGGAATGGATCCTAATTTGCTGACACCAGACTTTGTGAAAAATACCTGTAATAGAGCTACATTTCTGGAGCACGGCAAAACAAGCTGTCCCACCACAAACATTCTTCAGCCTGCTTCGGGCATTCTTGGGGCAGGGAAAGTGAGATAATGACTTTGCCATATTGGGAAAGGGTGAAGTATACAGAGCATCACATAAGGTCTGTTGGTCATAAAACTCACAGTGATGGACAATACTGGTTAAGCACCCATGCTGTCAAATTCCCCATGAAAGCCCACGGCCGGGGGGGGGGGGGGCACTCAGTATATAATGCGTGGTGGGTATGTGCCGCGGAGAAGACCCCCATTTTTACACTCAAATTTCCGTTCCAAAGCATAGCATTTTTATCTGAATGAGAAAAAGAACAAAAAAAGCCGTTCCAAAGCATAGCATTTTCTTTTTATCGAGAAAAAAGAAGAAAGAAATCCGTTCCAAAGCTTCGCATGTTTTTCGTTTCGCCGTTCCCGCCGCACTGATCCGCTACAATGAGCTGCATTTTTGGTGAACATATGCCCATTCCATAGGGATCATGCTTGCCAACTGTCCCGTTTTTATCGGAATTGTCCCGTTTTTTAAATTTTTTGGAGCAGTAAAATCGGAATGTTCCGATTTTTGAACCTAGACAAAAACTAGATGAATCTTCGACCACGCGTGGTCGAACTTTATGCCTCCACCATTACCAAATCAGAAATAAATGGCACTTCATGCTGATTCATTTTCATTTATACAATGACATCTTTGACCTTGACCTTTGACCTTGTGACCTCCAAATCTAATGAGAGCATTGCCGTTTCCACATGCATACATGAGCCAAGTTTGTTGAACCGTCAAATGGTTACTGAGTTATCGCAAGAACGAACCATTTCTATGTACATAATGACCGCTATGACCTTTGACCTTTGACCTTGAGACCCCAAAATCTAATCAGATCATTGTCCCTCCCATATGCATAACTGTGCCAAGTCTGAGGTTGATAGGTCAAATGGTTCTTAAGTTATCGCGAGAACAAGCCATTTTTATGTGTTTTATTAGCTCTATGACCTTGACCTTTGACCTTGTGACCCCCAAATCTAATCAGATCATTGTCCCTTCCATATGCATACCTGTACCAAGTTTGAGGTTGATAGGTCAAATGGTTCTTAAGTTATCGCGAGAACGAGCCATTTTTATGTGTTTTATTACCTCTACGACCTTGACCTTTGACATTGAGACCCTCAAAATCTAATCAGATCATTGTCCCTCCCATATGCATACCTATGCCTAGTTTGAGGTTGATCTGTCAAATGGTTCTTAAGTTATCGTGAGAACGAGCCATTTTTTTGTGTTTTATTACCTCTATGACCTTGACCTTTGACCTTGAGACTCCAAAATCTAATCAGATCATTGTCCCTCCCATATGCATACACGAGCCAAGTAAGTTGATTCGTCAAACGGTTCTTAAGTTATCGCGAGAACGAAAACGGGACGGACGGACGGACGGACGACCCGAAAACATAATGCCTCCGGCAACCACCTACGGTGGGCGGAGGCATAAAAATAAATCAATAAAGAAAAAAAGAGAAAAAAGTGTTTGCGCGTGTTCTATATATACGAAATGTACAGTATTGTCTATGACTTCCGGGTATGAGCTATCGATACGCGAAACTGACCGATGGTACATGTACGGTATGTCAAGTTTCGATCGCTCTCCCAAGTCGATTTTCCGCTGTGTGACTGGGTGTACACATGTGACTGCGAAAACGTGGTTCGTTCGCATGCGATGCGATGTACACAACGCATGTGTGCACAGCACCGATCTCTATATGTGGGACATGTATTAACGCTTGCTGAGCTGTGCACGGGGTATGTGACGATCGTGGATTTAACGGGATTATTTCGCAAAACTGGAGAGGATTTGATCAAAATGAGTGGAAAACGGTTGCAGAAATTTAAAGAGGAGTACAAGCAACGATTTCCTTTCATAATGCCAAGCACGAAAGGCGTTGAGTTTGCATTTTGCATGTGTTGCCAGCAGGACATAAAAATCTCAAGTGGAGGAGCTAATGACATGAATGATATAAGAAGGCACGCCGAGAAGAAAAAACACATCGACAACATGTAATTTTGTATGTTTGAGGGCATGGTTGTGGTGATATCACTGAAATGTCTTTATTAATATTTCACTTTGTTTTCAGTGAAAATAAAGACAAGTGAAAGAAAGCATATTTTGAAATTGTTCAATTTTGCAAAGTGATTTTTATCAATTTTCATACAATTAGAGAGATATTCAACACAAGATGAACGTATAATCTAATTTTTTTATATTTTTAAATTTTGAGCAAATTGAGAAAAAAGAAATTCTTGCATTGAGCTGCATACTTTAGTCACGTTTTTCAGTATACATGTAGAGTGTCTTCTAAATTAAAGGATTATATGTATATGCAAAATACTAATTTCATGTTGATACTTTTCCTTTGCAGCATATTTACTCATAATTTTTTTTTGAAATCTGAATTGAGTAATCTAATTAAACAAGAGATTTCCATTCTGTTGTGCACAAATTTGAAGTACATACATGTATTTGTTATTAGATTTAAAAAAAAAGAAAAATAAAAATTAAATCCAAAATCTAAAGCATTTTCTCAACACCAGTCGGGTGTAGCAGGTCATGCAATATTGCTGACACTTGTATAATTTTTCTTCTACAGGTATTATGTTGTTGGAAATCTTCATGTGTGTAGAGTGTCTATTAATATATATTACGTGATTCTGGTATCATTTTAAGCATCTAATGGCCCTCCATAGTGCTCTCTTTCTTTCAGCTTCAAGGGGCAACGCCCCCTTGAGACCCTCATTGGGGCGCTGCCCCTGAACCAAGTCGGGGGCCTAAGCGGCCCCCTGGACCCCCGGCCAAATTTGTCCCTCTTTTTAGATTTCAAATGTTGGCAAGTATGGGGGATACATACGCACTCACACACAGGCGAACCGTTCCAAAGACCCCCGTTTTCACAAACATTTGTAGTTCCGAAGCCCGTTCCGAAGACCCTCCTTTTCACAATAAGCCCGTTCCAAAGCCCCCGTTTTTTGTCTTGCCCGCGGCACATACCTACCACTTTGGGGGTCGAGTACCCCCCCCCCCCCCCCCCCCAGGCCCACGACCTAGCGTCTTTAATTATGGGATCTGAGGGCACGGGAAGGTTTGTATATATGCATGAATGAGTTCACTGGGAGGAAGATTTGTGTTGGAGGTGGGAGTTTTTATTCAATCCAATCCAATCCAAAAGTCATTTGATATAGCGCCTTTTCCTCACAGTTACAAAGCGCTGCACACACTACTCCATGTTTGGGCCACTCAAACAAAATTTTTTATCACTTCACGAAGATCAGTTTAGTCTATACAATCCACTGTTCTCTAGCAGAATAGATGGGATTTGAGGAATTTCTTGAAGTGGCATACAGATGAGGTTGTCTTCACTGTAGCAGGTAGGTGCCTAGGAGGTTCCACAATTTTGCAGCAACCACAGTCTTTGGTACACAATACATTTTCAGAAGTTTAAGATTCATTAGGTAAAAATTTAAATTTTTTATGTTAAAAGATATATTCTGTGGATCTAGCTGTTAAAACAGCTGGATCTAAGAATAAATCACTCATCCTAACCACTGGAGTGGCTAAAGACTACATTGATAAGACTGCACAGATTTTTCATCCTATCTTCTCAAACAAAATGCTAACAGGAACAGTGCTTACATTTATTTCTTCAGTTCTTGGAGGCTCTGCGTTGAAATCAAGATGGAGTGGGAAGACAACAATGTAAAGAGATCGCCATGAAAGAAAGAGCTGAAAATTTAACATTTGAAAATTGGTTAGTACACATATGTTTGCTACCCAAAGAGAATGAAACTACGCAGAAAACAAAACTTCCCTCACTATATATCAAATGAAGCCTTTGTAATGCAGAAGGCATTTTGAGGTATCTTTGGTGTATAAACATACAGGAATGAATGAAGAATTATGGGAAAATTCTATATTTTAACTGATTTTCTTTCACACAGATTCAAATGCAAATGCAAACTAAAGACAAAATAAGTGAATTGTTTATGTTTTGGTAATGGTTTAGTTCTAAGGAAAAAAAGAACTATGTAACACTACCTTGTGCTTTTTATCCACACTATCACACGACCCATTCCAAAAACAGTGAAAATATGAGACATTTGAATTTGTCACAGGGGATGAATTAGAAAGTCTGTCAAAATCTGATTAAAAATCAATGTCATCCTCCTTGTAGAAAATTTTCTCAGCTGAAACATACTCCAAGTGTAGTGAAAATGGACCAGAAATAACAGAGAAAATTGCTCAAAGAATACTAAAATGTAGAATCAAGATTTAAGAAAGAGTTCGGTCCCACAGAAAATACACATAAATATGAAAAATTGACATGCCTCCATTTAATGCAAAATTAGACCATCATAACATCTGTAGAGACAAAAAAAAATTAACAAATTTCCCATTTCTTGAAGGGAAGTGTCTCAGCTATAACACAAGATATCAAAATCCTGAAGAAAATTGAAGCACCATAAGTGAGATATCGTCAAGCGAATACAGAAAATACGACATAAATTAAAAATCAGATTTTTTCAGATGAGAATATGATGACGTTTTAACCATGAAAGGGCCACTTTTTCTTCATGGATTCAAATCTAGAACTCATTAGCTTCCAGAATATGACAAAAATTGGGGTGTTTGTGCCCTTTCTAATGATACGTTCACCCCTTTGCGTATTTGGCTTGCGTATTGCTGCGTATTGACCAAACGCAGACATAAGCAGTCATACCCATATTTAAAGCGCAATATGAAACGTGCTCTCATCGTACTCAGCGCGCAGAGTTGCGCATAGACCTGCGCTAGTTGCTTGCTAGTTTTAAAATTTTCAAAATTATCGCAAGCAAGCGCAAGGTCAAATCATCTCTTTTTTGGAGCGCTTGTCCTTGCCTATAGCTGCGTTCCTCGCATGATACCTTGCTTTAGCTCGTTGTTCGCATGATTGCACGTAATGTTGCACTGTTGCTCGCACACCACTCACAGCAGCAAGAACCGCTGTGTTAGTGCTCGATATACTGCGAGTTTAGCTCGTATGCCATTTGCTTTTTATGAGCAGCATAATACGAGCTAGATATGCAATAGTGTAACTGCTCACGTCAAATTTGCTGTGTATTGCTGGGTACGGTTGCGAATTGATAGCGCAGCAATACGCAAGCCAAATACACAAAGGTGTGAACGTAGCATAAGGAGCTATGGCGAATTCTAAGAAGGCTTGCTTTTGTGTATTTTAAAATTATTTGCTCCGTAGATGCACACTGGTGTAGCCAGGAATTTTCAACAGGGGGGGGGGGGGGGGAGGAAGGCGAGGGAGCGAAGCGACCGAGTGGGGGATGTGTGGGAGGGGGTATCTCCCCTCCCATGGTAGGGAGATTTCTGAAAATTCGTGCATAAAAATGGCATTTTCTGCACACTTAAATTTAGTATTAGGGGTAACTTTTTTGAGAAGCGGCATATAGGGGGGGGGGGGGGGGGGGGGGGCTAAGGGGAGGGAGTGAAGCAACCGAGCGAGAGGATGTGGGAGGGGGCATCCCACTCCCACTGTAGGGGGATTTTTGGAAATCTGAGCATGAAGATAGAATATTCTGCACACTAAAATTCTGTATTTGGGGTAACTTATATGAGAAGTGGCATATAGGGGGGCCAAGGCGAGGGAGCGGAGCGACCAAGCGGGGGGGGGGGGGGGGGGAGGGTGTAGGAGGGGGGGTATCCTCCCTCCCATGGTAGGGATATTTTTGGAAATACGTGCATAAAAATGACATTTTCTGCACACTAAAATTCAATATTAGGGATAACTTATATGAGAAGTGGCATATAGGGGGGGGGGGGGAGGGTGTGGGAAGGGGGTATCCCCTCCCATGGTAGGGGGATTTTTGAAAATTTGTACATGAAAATGGCATTTTCTGCACACTAGAATTCAGTAATAGGGGTAATTTATATGAGAAGTGGCATACTTACGTTTTACTTTCATTTCGCAGGGTAAGTTATATGAAGTGAACTCGAAAGTTTTATTACTGTTCTTTTTAAAAAATTTTTATTGCTCCACCGATCAAAGGGGGGGGGGGGCATGGCCCCCTTGTGCCCCCCTTAGCTACGCCAGTGTAGATCAGTAGATGCACTAATTTTTTAACTTTGGTGTGCGTGTGCGACATTATGGAAAGTTGAAATTGATTCTAAATTGTGGGAAATCATCAAGAATAGTATCAGGAGTGCAAATTATCTTTATAAACAGCATTTTTACACTTTGTAACACTTGCACAATTTTTTGAAATTTTTGAAATGTTTGAATTGACCTGAAAGGGGTGCAAAATGAATTTGAGATGATTCTGAGCATTTCTAATTTTTGCATGCGCACTGATGCGCGAAAGTAAGCGTATGCGTGAGTATATGAGGAATTGTTTGGACTGAAATCAGCTTTGACCATGCCGAATATGAATGAGAAATGAATTTCCGTTTTAAAGATATGACCTTGTGATTTTGACTACATGGCGCCTGGATAACGTCATGATGACCTGATGACTTTGGAAAAGAATCTAAAAACTTGACCTCATTGGGACTTATAACTGACCAAAATTTTATGCAACATGACGGGGCCGATTCTGAGATTTCGACTGCACAAAAAAGTGAGTGGAAGGAATAAAAATGAACGAGACATTTGAATTCCTCACTAGGGACGAATTTTTTAGGTGGTCTGTCAAAATCTGATTAAAAATCAATGTTACCCCTCTTGCAGAAAATTTTCTCAGCTACAACATATCCGAAATTCTGCAAAAATGGAGGAGGAAATCAGACAAAGAAGACTGGAATGTAGAATCAAGATTTGAGAAAGAGTTTGTCCCATAGAAAATACACGTAAAATGTGAAAAATTGACATTCATCCATTTATTTAAAAAAATAGACCACGATGCCATTGTCAAAATCTAAAATAAATGTGTATGTCTTGTGGGGAATTCTCAGCTACGACATAACAAAATCGTGGAGAAAATCAACTCACCATGAGTGAGATATCGTCAATTGAATTCAGGAAATATGGCGTCATAAATTTAAATCAAATTTTTTTTCGTTCAGATGAAAATATGATGAGGTTCTCACCACAAAAGAGTCACTTTTTCTTCATGGTTTCAAATCTAGAAGTCATAGACATTCAGAGTATGTAAAAAAAATTGAAGTGTTTCCACCCCTTCTATGGTACTATTGCAGATAATAAAGAGGCATGTTTTTGCACGTTTTTGCATTCTTTGCTCCATAGACGTGCACACCAATCTTGAACTTTGGTGCCTGCATGCGACCTTATGGTCAGTCCAGGGTGACCAGACGTCCCGTATTTGATCCATTTGTCCCGCGTCCTGTACGACCCTCCCCGGGACGCCGTTTTGTCAAGTATTTCAAACTTACTGTTGAAAGAATGGAATATTTAGCCAAAAATAGATAATTAAGATATAATATACACATTGTACATCAAATGATCATGTAGAAGTAGAAAATTTCCAATTTTTTTTGCTCGCTCGCTTCGCTCGCTCGTCAAGTTTTAATTATTCACGGCATACGTGCGCAAACAATACCCGTCTCCGTTTTAATACAAAAAGTACTATACTTCATTAAACAAAGACTCATGAGCTGGGGTATTAACTTCAATCAAGACGCATATGAACGGCTTTTCATCTTCAACGCCAATTATGAGAACAATTTAACAATTTGAAAGCGATCCTTGATTTTTTTGATCCTTGGCTTTACATCTTCAACGCCAATTATGAGAACAATTTAACAATTTGAAAGCGATCCTTGAATTTTTTTTACTTTTGGAAAAGGTTGGGACGAAATATCTGAAAACCACCGAAGTCTACCATCACTGTGAGTTATCGACTTCTCTTCTTTCAAGAGGAGGCCATCCTTTGAATGGCTAAACAAAAAGTGAAGTAATCAGCTAGAATTTGTGCACCATTTCCCCCTCCTGTCGATGTAGGCCTACTTCCGTGAAAATTTTGATCTGCCATTGCACCTTGGAACTATAAGTGCCTAGGAGTAGACCTACGTATTTTCTGTCAACTAATCTTAAAGAAGTATGTTGAAAGTGTTATTTTATCATCTTCAGCAACTCAACGTCTCCATTCTGCTTCTATTGCCCACCTGCAACTATCTCCTGGACCCCGTACCATGACCCGTTATGGCGATCGTGCCTTTTCTTCCCTTGCCCCAAAACTCTGGAACAATCTTCCCATCTACATTCGTGAGGCCTCCACTATGGACTTATTCAAAACATTTCTTAAAACTTATCTTATTAGGCAATCTTCTACTTATTTAATGTATTTTATATTTGGTCTTCCACTTTTCTCTCCTTTGTTCTCTTTTTGTCATGTGCTTAGAAACACTGTAATAAAAGCGCAATATAAATGTTACATATTGTCGGCAGATGCCATAAGTAACATCACTCAGCAGCCTCTCCAAGAAGAACTTGACAGGTACCCATCTGTACAAGAGGTTGAGAAGGCTATCAACCAAATGAAGTGTAACAAAGCCCCTGGAGTTGATGGAATCCCTCCAGAAGCCCTGAAGTATGGTGGCCCTGTTCTCCACTCCAAACTCCATGAACTTTTCAGGGTCTGCTGGGAGCAAGGCAAGATTCCTAGTGACTTAAGGGATGCTGTAATCACCACCCTTTACAAAAATAAGGGCGAAAAGGCAGATTGTTCCAACTATCGTGGTATCACCCTCTTATCCATCGCTGGGAAGGTTTTAGCCAGGATTTTACTGAATAGGCTTCAGCCCACCATTGCAGAGCCAAATCTTCCAGAGAGTCAGTGTGGGTTTAGGGCCAACAGGAGCACCACAGATATGATATTTGTTCTGAGACAACTACAAGAAAAATGCATCGAACAAAACAAAGGCCTATATGTAACTTTCGTTGACCTCACCAAGGCCTTTGATTCTGTGAGCAGAGAAGGGATGTGGAAGATTCTGGAGAAACTAGGTTGTCCACCCAGATTCATATCCATAGTGAAGCAGCTGCATGTGGGACAATGTGGGCAAGTGAGGTACAAGAGTGACCTGTCTAATTCTTTTGTGATATCCACAGGAGTGAAGCTGAGGTACTGTTCCAACCTGCACCTCAAGCGGAATACTCTCCTCCGGTCATATTCATGGAGGGTTCAGAGCTAAATGCTGTCAAGCACTTTACGTACCTGGGAAGTAATATTTCAAATGATGCTAGACTTGACAAGGAAATTGACAATAGACTCTCTAAAGCAAACAGTGCTTTTGGCAGACTACGAAGGAGAGTCTGGAACAATCATCACCTTAAAACAGAATCTAAATTGAGCGTCTATAGAGCTGTTGTCATCTCAACACTCCTGTACAGGGCAGAGTCCTGGACTTTGTACCACCGTCACATACGCCTCCTAGAGCGTTTCCACCAACGATGTCTCCGAAGCATCTTCAGAATTCGCTGGCAAGACCGTGTGACAAATGTTGAGGTTCTCAAAAGAGCAGGCTTGTCAAGTATCGAAGCCATCTTCATACAATTGCAGCTGCGTTGGGCTGGGCATGTCTACAGAATGGAGGAAAACCGCCTTCCCAAGATCTTGCTCTTTGGTGAACTTTGCTCCGGCAAGCGGAAGAGAGGTGCACCTCGTAAACGCTACAAAGACTCTCTAAAGTGCAACCTGTCCTTGTGTAACATCAGCCATGATATGTGGGAAGCGCATGCAGTGAATCGAAATGCATGGAGGCAACGCACCAAGAAGGCAGCTGCCTCCTTCGAAGCAGGACGTCGTGCAGCCTTAGAGGAAGGACGCAGAAGGCGGAAGGCCCGTATTTCCACTCAGGGCGCTGCCCCCCATGAACAAGTCCATCCATGTCCAAGATGTGGGAGAGTGTGTCCCTCCAAAATTGGACTTTATAGTCATAAAAAATCATGTAAATCTTCCTAATCTTTGCTCGCAAAGTTCAGCCATTATTATTATTATTATTATTAGTAGTAGTAGTAGTATTATTATTATCATTATTATTATTATTATCATTATTACCAAAACTCAGCATGCTCAGCATATTGGCGTAAATTGCAATACGAGTCCGGAGTTTTCATATCTACAAAATATACATAACTATCAACGAACGAGGCCTCCTCATTCGTTTGAAAAGAATACAGGACTTTGTATAGATCTACATAAAACACCTCATCTGTCGGAAGAGGTGCAGAAATTAGCATCTACAAGAATCCCCCCCCCCCCTCGATCTGATTTATTCACCCTTCTCATAATGGGATTCCATTGCATAGTATTGGTTAGCGTCAACTTTTAGACGCAAATAGAGATGATTCTAACAATTTTCACTATTGTGCCTTGCCCTCTGAATTTGAGGTCCAACAGAGTCCTGTATTTCAGCATCGAAAATCTGGTCACCCTGGGTCAGTCTAAATCCATTCTAAATTGATGGAAATTGTCAAGAAAAGTATTAGGAGTGCAAATTAAATGAAAATTTATTTCTGACCTGCCGGCATTGGTGGAAATTTTTGAAATGCTTAAAATGGCCTGAAACATGCACAAAACAAATGTGAAACGATTCTGAACATTTATGAATTTTGTGCATGCGCTGACGCATGGACGTACGCATATCTGCGGGTCTAAGTAGATTAAATTATTTCGACTCATGTGGACTTCAATCATGCCAAATATGAATGAGTTATGACATTTCATTATGAAGACATAGTCATGACAAGATTTTCACAAAATGGTGCCTTTATGAAGTCACAATGATTTGATGACCCTGAAAACCTTGTTGGAACTTGTCCTCATCAATAGGCCCGATAACTGAGAAAAATTTGACAAAAAGTGATCATCCTTGCCAACACCAAAGAAAGAAAAGGTAGCAGATATTTTCTTTGCTGAAGTGCCATCTCTAGACTTTTAGACGGAGGGGGGGAGGGGGGGGGGGGGGTGACATGACTGAATAAGAGGATTTTTTTCTTTCCAGTATAATATGGAACTTTACATTTTAGTCATGCTCTTAGAAAATCATGTACATTTTCAGTCAACGTGACCACGTGAGAAAAATTGGCATTTTGGGTGTTCGGAACCTTCCATTTTAGAGTACCTACTATACATAGATGCTCATTATTTATTTATTGGTATTATCAAATGATCAGCAGCACAGGGTGAAAGGATAAATTTACAAGTGTATATACAGGCCTACATGTACAATTACATTACAATCAAACATACGAAAATAGCATGAACAAAACGAAAATACATGACTTAAATTGAATCTATATGCCTACACAGATGATAACGAGAGAAAATTGGGAGAGAGGTAAAAGAAGAGAATGAGGAGAGAGAGGGGAAGAGAAAGAGTGAGAGAGGAAGAGAGCGGTATAGATGGTAGAATGAGTCAGTGTATGCAGAGTTCACAAGAAACACAAGTTAAGAGTTTATATATACAATAGTGGATAAAAGTTACACAATTGCCCAAATAAACTAACTACATGTATATGCATATTTAACAGAGTGAGTTCATGCGTAATAAAGCATGAGAAGAAAGAGGGAAAAGAGGCCTTAATGAGGCAAAGTAATTGTTGTACAAGTACTAGTACTTAATCTACAAACAAGTAAGAAGACAGCCTCATCTAGGCATTCACATGTTTTCTCCCATTTTCATCTTTTTAATTTTTTTTTTGGTGTTAATGGGATTCAAGGAATATCATGGATGTTTAAGCATCAGTCTTTTGAAAATGTTTAAGGGTCATTTTGTTTTAATGGGGGAGACCCAGCCCTTAAAGTTTTCTGGGGAAATTCCTGTCCCCCTGAAATGCCTAATATTTGATATAGGCCCTATTATAAAAGATTTTTATTCTCTTGCTCATGTAAACACACAATAAATTTTCCAACCAATGTATAATTTTTAGCTGAATAATGGATAACAGAATATCTTCTTCACTCTAAGCGAGGGAGCGTAGTGACTGAGCGTTGTTGTTTTTTTTCAAATTATAGACTTATGGTATAGTATGGTGGCTCTGAAGGGACACGCAAATGCAAACTTAATGACTGACGTATAGATATGCAACTTTTTTTTCCGTTTTATACGTCAAAAACGTGAAGAAAAAAAATTGACATATACCTAAGCAACAATTTTTTCTTCTTTTTTACGTTGAAGACGTAACAATCAAAAAAATTTTGTTTGGTAATTTTTTCATTTTTATGTACTCAATGGCCCTGAAGGGAGATGCAGACACACAAACAATTGATATATATATATATATATATATGCAACATTTTTTTGCTCTTTTACGTCAAAGACGTATGTAAAAAAAAAAATCTTAATATTCACATCAAATATATACGTCTGCGTGTACCAAAAGGGACATGCAAATGTAAATAACTGAGTTAATTTTTTTCAGTAAGCTGACCTTTATTGTTTTTCCGATGCGTACCACACGTTGGTAGCTAGCTAACTAGCTAGGCACCCTATCTAGACTCCAAGAAAATGGCTACGCCTGGCCAAAAGGAGAAGAAAGCTGGTAAGACTGTTATTTTGATAGATTATCGTTTCATGTTCATTTTGTTCATTGGCATTATCTTCGAAGACGTGCCCATGATTTGTCATGTATGACAAAATAACCCATGTGCAATTTCAATAGCGTATCCGGGTTCTTTTAGTCATGCATGAGTCGTGGGCACGTCTTCAAAGAGAATGACGATGAATACTTGTAATTCATCACTGAAGATGAATTAGGTGGTCTGTCGTAAAAATAGCTTTGATCTGATAGAAAAAAAAATCAGAATTAATAGAATTTTCTAATGTACAACATACTCAAAGCTGGGTGAAAATCAGGCAGCTCAGAGCTCAGAGAAAACGGGAATTTAAAATCAAGATTTGAGAAAAATTCATGTCCCATAGACAATACACGTAAAATGTGAATAAATGACATGCCTCCATTCATCGTAGAAAATGACCATGATGCTGTCGCAAAAATGAAAAATGCATTCATGTGACTTGTAGAAAAATGGTTGGGCTTACAACATATCGCAATCCTGGCAAAATCAACAAACTATAAGTGGGATAGTCTCATTTAAAGGCTGAAAATATAATGTCTAAAATTAAAAATCGAAAAGTCATAACATTGACAAAGTACATTTTTTGTCATGGATTCATATCTACAACTCATATCCTTTCAGAATATGTTATAAAAATTGAAGGTCCCCATTCATTCTCAAGAGCTATGGCAGATTCTGAAATGGCTTGATTATTCAAATCTTTATGTTATTTCCCCATAGACGCTTGCATGGATTTTGAACTTTGGCGTGTTCGTGCAACTTTAAATTGATTCAAAAATTAATGGAAATTGTCAAGAAAAGTATGAGGAGTCCAAAACTAGTAAAAAACGTTTTCACGATATTCATGACCTGCGTGCAGGCAAAACGCGCATATGGGAGCCTAATTTTTGCACGTGCACGTGCACATACGCGCGTCTTAGTAAATGAAATTCTTTGGGGTTATATTGGATTTGATCATGTCGAATATGAATCTATAATGACCTTCCATTATGAAGACATGATCACTTGTAGATTTTTACAAAATGGCGACTTAATGACGTCATAATGACCTTTTGACCTTGAAAAAATTAATGGAGCTTGTCCTGATAGGGCCTGATAACTGACGAATTTCATGAAAAATTGATCCTATAGATTTTCAGTTGTCATCTACACAAGAAAGTGGGGGGGGGGGGGAATAAAGTGAATTAGAATAAAGAAAGAAAATTCCAGCGAAATAAAAAGGTCACCTGTCTACCGGGTATACTGACTGATAAAATGAACTGAACATAAAACATTATAGTCTAGCAAATCAAGTCTTACCATACCCTTCTTCTCCTTGAGCCTGGTGTAGCCATTTTCTTGGGAGTCTAGATAGGGCGTCTAGCTATACCGGTGCGCTGCGGTACGCATCGGACAACAGTAAAGGTCAGCTGACTGAAAAAAAATCATGTCAGTTACTTACGTCTGCATGTCCCTTTTGATAGACTGGTAGAAGCAGACATAAATATTTGCCGTGAATATTACAATTTTTTTCTAACATTTATGAATTTGACATAAAAGAGCAAAAAATTGTTGCATATTTCAAATGTTTGCGTCTGTGTGTCCCTTTGGGGTCACTAAGTACAGAAAAATGAAAAAAAATACTAAATTTTTTTGATAGTTACAGAAAAGACAAAAATTGTTGCAAAAGTACATGTCAATTTTTGCGATTTTCACGTTTCTGACGTAAAAAATGAAAAAAATGTTGTATATCTTAATACATAATAGTCTAAGGCGATGCGTGGGGTCCCTCGCCCACCCCGATTCGCTTTGCACGCAATCTGGATCAGGGTGGTAATACAACAAAGGCTTTTTTCCCGCCGGAGGACGTCTTCCGGCCTGACGGGTCCGCCCGTATGTCCCATTGGGGTGAACGACCTTCGTTTTTCGCGACGTCGCGTTTTGGAGCAGGATTGCCATCTCCTGAACGACCAACCCTGTTGGCCTGCATGCTTTACCTCGCCATGGATCGTACCAGACGACGATAAGGCGTCGGGCGAACGGTGCTTGAGACCGAGGGGACGAGTCACCTCGCCACCTCGTCTCCCCCCGCACCTGACACACTGATGGACAAATCCCATACATCACTCTGGGATCCCTGCTGTGTGTTATTCATTCCAAAATGAATAATAGTAATATCTATGGCAAGCTGTTACTGAACACACCTAGCCAAAAAGGAAGGGGCAATGGGAACTATCGTCCCCATCCAAATACGGAACAAAAAAAAAAGAGTCGTGAGCGAGAAAATTAAAGGGTAGGCCTAAAAGAACATGAGAAAGGTGAAACAAATATTTAACAACGACAAAGAAACGGTAAAGCTTCTTGGCATCCTCCCCACCTAGGGAACGCTCTTGGTGCACTCACGTAATTCGTACACTTCGCACGCTCATCACTATACGGCCCCCTCAAATGTTTTTTTTTTCTAACTAAAATTATAACTGAAAGTAATTATCAGTGATAGATTTTTTAAACAAATACATCTTCCACAAATGGCTGGCACTCATGGAATTTTCCACGGGTCCTTGATGGAAGTATACATATATATATATATATATGCAGCAATGGAAATGCACACCTGAAAAACCACCTGAGGTCGGGACACTTGAGGTCGAGACACCTCAAGTCGACAACAGAACATAGAAAATTTCTGAGCAAAATACAGCCTGTACTATACTGTATGCGTGTCGATGCGGGCAGCGGACAATCATACTTCATGGCAACCTCAAGTCGACATGCACACCTGAAAAACCACCTGAGGTAGGGACACTTGAGTTCGAGACACCTCAAGTCGACAATGGGACAAGAAAATTTTCAAAGTTTTTTCCAGTGGATAACAGGAAGGGGTTTGATAAATAAATCAGAGGATGATTGTCGACTTGAGGTGTCTCGACCTCAAGTGTCCCGACCTCAGGTCGTTTTTCAGGTGTGCATGTAGACTTGAGGTTGCCATGAAGTACGATAGTCCGCGCCTGCACAAACACGTATGTATAGTACAGGCTCTATTTTGCTAAAAGATTTTCTAAGTCCCATTGTCGACTTGAGGTATCTTGACCTCAAGTGTCCCGACCTCAGGTGGTTTTTCAGGTGTGCATTTCCATTGCTGCATATATATATATGCATATATATATTAATCCTTTGGGTTTATGTGTCCCTTCAGAACCACCACAGACTTGTATTCTAGAGCACTACAGCCAAGTCCAAACAGCGTGTTGTAGCCACACCTTCTGAAAAATGTTGTTTCAAATTTACCCCTGGGAAATTCTCTGAAAAATCTCTGAGGGAGCAACCTTTGAGAGCTGGACACATTTTTTTTTTTCAATTCAAATAAACATTTATTTTTTTCCCAGGAGTTTAACTATAATTTTCTCCCAATCACACACTTCATATATGGTAACATAAATATTTACAGTAACAGAAACCATGGACGAAGGTGAGGTCCCTAAAAAAGCAAGTGCTTGTGGTGGGCTCGCTGGAACAAGATTCCTTTCCTCATCCCATTTCCAGTTTTTAAACTTAACAGGTGTTATAAGTAAATATTCACTTTTCCAGGAAAAGTTATTGTGAACACAGGCACAATTAATAATCATTCTCCAAAGTATACTTTATCTCTTCTAAAAATAATTGTGAGCTTCATAAACAAGAAATCATTTCTAGTTTCTGAATCTTATGATGCATTGAAATTTAAATAAACACACCAAAAAAAGTAACTCCCCCTAATTCAAAATAGCATAACTTTTTAACGAAAAAGTTTTGAGCAAAATAATTTGGCAGGAGTGTTTCTTCACTTATTGACTTACTTCTTGTGAAAATGAGATTGATCCGTCAACTCATGCATGAGCGAGCAAACATTAAAGGCAAAAATGTCACTTTTCAAAAGTCTCAAGAGTCATTTTGGGGCTCTGTGAAACAAACCTGTGGCGAATTTGAATTCTTCCATTGTTTGATCCAGTCATTGCCTGTCTCTGACACTTTTCATGTTTATCACAGTTAGTTAAACACATTTTTTTTTGAAGAAAGTGATGTTCAGCCCTCCTAAATCTACAAAATCCATTCAGTTTATGGAAAGAATTGGGCATCAACCAACATGAATCAGCACATTATGTGAAAATATCGGGTAGTCGTTTTTCCAGCATTAAGCAGTAATTTTTTAACATTTCTTGCTTCATCGTTAAAAATGTTCTCACTCAGCCATGACACAATCTCAATAAACATCAACAGCACTTAAACAACACCAGAAAAAAGGTTGTTTCACAGATTCCCCAAAATGACTCATGTGACTTTTGAAAAGTGACATTTTTGCCTTTAATGTCTGCTCACTCAAGCATGACTTGACAGATCAATCTCATTTTCAAACGGAAGTTAGTCAATAAGTGTAGAAACACTCCTGCCAAATTATTTTCCTAAAAACGTCTTTGTTAAAAAGTTATGTTATTTTGAATTAGGGGGAGTTACTTTTTTTTGTTGTGTTTAGTATCATATCAATGCACCTTTCTGTGGAAGGTGATTGATTTGATACTATTTATACTATTTAAACATAAGGAAAATCTGTTATATCACTGTCAGAACAGTTGTTTAAAAACTATTAGGTTGTTTAACATAAATTATTATGAACCTACCAACTGTTGTTTATAAAAAAAACTTGTATGAAAAACATATGGTAACTTTTTAAAACAACTGCAATAGGTTCATATTTTAAACAAATTAAATGATTTTTAAACAAATGTTCTAACAGTGTACACTGTACATTTTTTAGATTTGAAGTTTGGGGAAATTAAAAAACAAGAGAATCCTTCCATGAGTGATAAATAATGAGTAAAAGAGCGAGTAATTACAAACATTGTATCAAAATATACTGGGGAATAATTGCATTATTCTACGAAAAATTCGGTAGGTGGTTAATGCCATGAAAAGCGGTATAACCACTATAACCACTATAACCACCTAAGTCGGTAGAGTTGGCAAGTATGAGTGAATGAATCGAGTTTGAGTTATAATTGCAACAAAAATTGAGGAAGAATAATAAGAAAAACAATAAGAATAAATAAAGTTCTGTCATAGATAACGGACCACCTGAGGAAATTCTGATGAAACTAAAAGGTGATCCATCATAGATTACAGATAACTTAATGATAGACCTGCTCACCGGATGTGTAATATAGTAGATGACTTGTCCTCCAAAGTCCCATATACTATAAGAAATATCATTTGCAGTTGATGTCGCATGGTGATTCCTCTCCTTGTCAATCTTCGTGCTAATGCTTTGTGTCGTTTGTGAGCTGAATGATGCTCAGGTAATAATTTGCGTTTCCGTGGATTTGTTGGTGATGGCAAGGCCTCATGCTGAATTTCCACCAGTGATTTATGTTTTTCCATGTAATTTCCTATATCAAGATAGTGAGAAATTGAAAAATATATGCAGGAGTAAGTAGAACACAATTTACAATGTAAAATAAACCTTCCATTGGAACCAACATCTTATCATTATACTAATTTTATGGAAAGAAGTAAAACCACACAAAAAAGTATAATATTATCACTTTTTCCTACACTGCTGTGTTTTACCATTGTGCTTCCTAAAAGAGAATCCCTACTATGTTGTACTCTACATCAGCACAGGTATACTTCATGACCAGAACACAAGATTCTACATTTACCTTTGTCATGTGAATCTCCTGAAGATGATTTTGTTATTTCTGATGGGCTGGCTGCCTACAAAAATTCAAAATTCAAACATCAAAAAATAAAATAGCATGCCTTGTCTAACCTGCACCTAGCACTTTGAATTTTAGGATATTACCTATAAAACTCATGTTAAATTTAGGAACAGTCTAAATGGTTCACCAAGCCTAAAAACTGAATTGACCCCAGTAGTACTTTCATCTGAAATAGGATGAATAATCACTGTACTCATCATAGTTATATAAGTTTAACAGAGTACAGGCTAACACTTTAGAAATTAAACATTTAAAAAAATCTATTGAATTCCATAAAAAAGAGCACTTTCAAATGAAAGTTCCAATTATTTGCTACAAGATTACATGTATGTTGTTTAATGAGACAATAGATTTTCTTCAGGGTGTTCATCATTGCTTAAATAAAAACAATGAAGAACATATAGTACTCTAGTAAAAGTGCCGAATATTTCCAGTGTTTTTGTATCTAAATTCTATTGTGTCATTTATTTCTGAATATTCATTCATGTATGTTTATGATTATACTACTAGTAATTACTCCTACAAGCTTTATCAACAAGGACTTTTGGATTTCAAACTTACATCAGATGGTGCACTGTGGCTTGGCATCTGCCAACTAGAATCATAGAAAAATTATGAAAAAAAACTTCAGTTTCAGAAACATTCTAAGGAAAGAGAAAGTGCAGTTTACAAATGATGGCTATTTTATTTTCTACTTCACACTATGGCGGCTTCCAGCACAATGGACTATCTATATAAATGGCCTAAAAATGTTCTCTTTTAACCCTAAACTAGATGAATCCTCGACCAAACATGGTCAAAAGTTATGCCTTTGCCATTGCCAGATCAGAAATTTATTACTCTTAATTACGGAAAATGTATTAGCATGTATTTAGAGTACAAAAATGAAAAAAATGGTTCCATTGAAATGATATTGTGTTTGAAGTTGCTCTGTCAAATGGTTCTCAGGTTATTGTGAGAACAAGCAATTTTCATGTACATACAATGACATCTTTGACTCTTTGACCCTGTGACCCTCAATCTAACAAGATCATTGTCCCTCCCACATGCATACATGAATCACATAGAAGTTGATCAAATTGATCAAGTTTTCAATGGTTAAGTTATTGCATGAACAAGTTATTTTCATGTGCATAATGACCTCTATGACCTTTGATTTCGTGACCCCCAAATCTACTCAGATCATACATCAACCAGTTTGAAGTATAATCCGTCAAATGGTTCTTCACTTATCACAAAGGGTCATTTTCATGTATATAACTTCTATGACCTTTGAACTTGTGACCCCCAAAATCTAATCATAACTGTCCCTCCCATATACATCCATGAGCCAAGGTTGAAATTGATCTGTCAAATGATTCTTAGGTTATTGTGAGAACGAGCCATTTTCATGTATATAATGACCTCAATGACCTTTGACCCTTGACCCTACGACCCCAAAATCTAATCAGATCATTGTCTCTCCCATATGCATCCATGAGCCATGTAAGAAATCGATCCATCAAATGATTCTTAAGTTATTGCGAGAACGAGCCATTTTCATTCATATAATGACATTCTATGACCTTTAAACTTGTGACCTCAAAATCTAATCATAGCTGTCCCTCCCATATGCATCCATGAGCCACGTAAGAAATTGATCCATCAAATGATTCTTAAGTTGTTGCGAGAACGAGCCATTTTCACTCATATAATTTCATCTATGACCTTTGAACTTGTGACTCCCAAATCTAATCAGATCATTGTCCCCTCCCATATGCACACATGAGCCAAGTTGATCCTTCAAATGGTTCTTAAGGGTATTGCGGGAAAGAAAACAGGACGGATGGATTTACGGACAGACAACCAGAGAGGCACCCACCCAACCTGCGGTGGGCGGATGCATGACTTTCGCGCTGTGTATTCACAATGCGCAAAGCAGTCCATGCAGCATTTCATGATTTTTTATCGACTACAAAAACAACATAAAGTATATCAAAAGAATTGGTCATTTCAATTGTAAAATAGATCAACTTGTTATTGTTTTCATTACTTTTGTTTATCCAAATTTAAATCTCAGTATGCTTGAATCATTCTCGAAAAAAAAACATATAACAATC
Organism: Echinometra lucunter; assembly: GCA_029962745.1. Lineage (NCBI taxonomy): Eukaryota > Metazoa > Echinodermata > Echinoidea > Camarodonta > Echinometridae > Echinometra > Echinometra lucunter. The sequence continues at coordinate 21,291 of JAPZVO010001008.1, forward strand.
TCAGGAACATCATACCCAAACTTGGATAGATCCCAAAACAGCGATAAAGAACACATCTAAAATAATTGTTTTATCAAATACAAATAATTATGAAAATATAAACAAAGAAATATGTGTTTTGACTGTTAAAGTCAACATATGCTTCTCTGAATTTCATCTTGATAAGCTTGAACTCATTCTTGGTAAAACGTTTAAAAATCGCAGGAACATAAGCCCCCAACTGGGGTAGATTATCAAACAGCAGTAAAGAACTCTTTTGTTTTATCAACTACAAATAATATAAATGTAAAAAGAATCATTCATTTTGACCGTAAAATAGATCAATTATTTATCAAAATTAATCTCAAAATGTAATTTCAAAATATGTGACAGCCAATGCAAATCGCTAAGAACTGTAGAAGCCGACTTGAATAAGAAAAAATCCAAAAATTGTGTATGATCGATTAAATTTTAAAACTTTTTCCCCGTCCCTGCAAATCATTCAATCATAATGATAATAATAATAATAATAATAATAATAATGAATAATAATAATGATAATAGTAAATTTATATTGCGCAGTTTCCTAAAGGAATATACTAAACTGCGCAGAATAATACATACTAAAAATAGGAGGGGCAATACCAACAATAAATAATGAACATAAGTTAAATCATAGCTAGGGGAGAACCTGAGCAGCCTACTGTCTCTACAAAAATGCCTACAAGCATGACAAGTGTATCTACAAAAGGCCCTCCTGAAACAGGTGAGTTTTAAGAAGATTTTTGAACAAATTAATCGATGATGCATGTCTAATTGAGGTAGGGATACTACTCCAAAGTTTGAACTTACATGAGAGAATTTGGGTGGAATAAATCAATTTATAAACCCCTCCAAAAGTTCTGCAATTCAAGTTTAAGTGGTTTGTCTGCTTCATAATCATATATGAATATGGTATCATTAAAAGCATGACTATTACTCTTTGCAATGATGTGCAATTTGCCACGATTATGTAATCGTGGAACGCACAGTTTCTTCTGAATATAGGGCAAGTCAAAAGTGGAAAGTTGCAAAATGCATTGTTCTTGACACAAAAGTCTCCATTTTTGAAGATCCAATGTGTTTTGATTATGCTGAGATGGGAGTGAATGGTGTATGTTTTTTCTTTTCTTTAAAGGATGAAATGTGTTTGAATGATGTTCAGATGGTCATTGGTGGGGATCAAATGAATGTTATCCCCTATGTCCTGGAAAATGAAATTTGCCTTGAATACTGTTTATGGATGTACAGCTGCTGTATGGTCATTTTCAAGATGTAAAGATGCCATCAAATCTCATGAAGGCCCAAGCAATAGGCCAACTCCAAGCAGTTAGGTGTACCCTAAAACGATTTGTGGCCCCAGTTTGGGATGAGTGCAAGTATATCAAAATTTCAGGAAAAATTGCTTGAAACTGGAGAAGGTAAAGACATACAGGACGAGGAGTGGGTGTCCAGAAAAGACAAACCTGCTAGCAGATCAGTATATCACACTGTCTGCATCAATGGACTCAAAGACTATCCAAAAAGAATCCCTAACACGGATTTGCAAGGCGATTTGGCAAAAGAGTGTCAGATCATACAATCAGGAACTGGCTCCATGTAACCAACTTGCGGGCTTGAAAAGATGCAATGAGAGTGGCAATAGTACTGCCTTCCACCGTAATGCCGGGTATATGCACTGGTGTCGTGAAACACTTGTCATGTGACAGAACTTGGAGATGTAGCAATCTGTCTCATTTTTTGATGCCAGATTCTGTCCCGGGAAGCTGAACGGCATAATCTAAGGTCTGGCAAAGTTCCTAGCAAACAGACGTTGCCTGGTTTCTCAAGCATCACTGCATCACATCATTCAACCTCAATCCGTCCTCATAAGTCATTTGGGAATTACCATTGGAAACAATGAATTTGCGACTTTTCATTTTTGGACCTTGCCTACATATTCTGAAGGATTGCGCATTCCCTGACCACTGCAGCATTACAAATGACACATCACTGTAACAAAGGAATATCAAGCTTTCTAATGATACCACATTGCATATGATTAGAAGCAACAGAGATACATAACCCTGCAAATTTGACTTGCAGAACTTTTTTGAGGGTTTACAATCGCTGCGCGCGATGGAGATTAGCTGCAGGCGCAGACCCGTGATTTCCCTGGGTTAACATGACGAGCAGGAATGTAGTGATTATTTAATGATACCATACTGATTTCCATACTGAAACAAATTATTTTGCTGCTGTAATTTATTTTAGTTCACATAATTAAGCAGGGTGCTCTGAATTGAATCAATGTACACTCTATTTATTCGTGAATTGCCTTATCATTTTTTGGTGGTACATACATTTATTCATTTCAGCAGA
>JAPZVO010001009.1:0-23665 GCA_029962745.1 Echinometra lucunter
AATACCAAAATAAATGTAGATATGTAATGTTGAATCCTGGACTGAGTAAATGTAAAAATAGCAGGCATCAACAATCTTGATTTATGGTAAAAAAAGAGGATATTTCGCATGCAACCAAATTTCGTACAGGTTCATCATCTCAAAATCGATACGATTTCAAAACCTAGAACTACAAATTGAAAGAAGCTTAAATTACCTTCCGACAAAATTTTCTTTACAGGTGGGTGAGAAAAATTAAAATATTGAGAAAAGATAAAAAACTTCGCATTTCTTCTTCTGAAAAAAATATAATCTATGATCTGCTGATAAAAAAGTAGACCTACAGTACTGAAAATGTTCATTATTATTAGTTACTGTAGTACTAGCAGTGTTAATATTATCGTGAAATAAGTCACCAGTCCATTCACTGCTGTTTATTTCATCAGTGCTGGTAGTGGTGACAGCTTTCCACTCCATCTGTTGAGCGACCACAATCAACTAGCAGATTATTCTTTGCATGCTGCACATTTTTTTACATGTATGCCCATGCTATGGCATAATCTAGTAGACATGGCATTGTGAGTGCACACACCAGGAAAAAAAATACACGGGGCTCGGGGCGAATTCGCCCCCGAAATGCCCAAAAGAGCCCTGGAAAAGAGCCCCTGAAATTCTCATAGGGTCCAATGTAAACTGTAATACAATGTAGAAAATTTGGGTGGGTGGGCTTACTCTTAGAGTAAGCTGCCCGAAATTCGACCGCTTAAGCTTTTCTGCAATATTTATGATGCTATAGAACTTACTTTTCATAAAATCATATCTATATAAATTCATGTTAAATATATATCAAACTATTTTTATCACAATGTTATTTTTTTCAAATACATCACACAGTTTTAGAAAATAAGAAAATATATTGGTATGTTTCATGCCCGTAATCCGATATCCCCTGGCAATCATTCGACTGGGCGCACCGCGTACAATGTCAACACGTATGAGGGCCGCTGAAATACGCTGCACCATACATGCATACATGGTTGTCCATCGGTGCTCCACTTGCGGTTGCATGAAGGCCAGCGGGGAATTGCATTTAACTTTGTACATGAAGTCACTGCATCGGCAGATACGGAGGGTTTGGTTTTTCATTTGTTGTTCGCCAATACCATCACACTCGGAGCTTGGGATAAAAATCTCGCCACACAACCGCCACAAAACTGCCAGCACATATTATTGCTACAACACACACTAATCGCTTCATTACACTCAGAGACATTGTCACTCACCACAAAAAAGTCCCTTAGTCGCCTCCAAAAATCCATCCAAATAGCCAAATTCCGGTGTCAAAAATGCAAAATCGATACCATATTTCCAAAGCACGTTAAGAAACGGGGTTGCAGAAAAAGCACTAAAAATATAGAAATCGGCAGTTTTGTGACGAGCTTTTTCGTTTATCCCAAGCTCCGAGTGTGATGGTATCGGCGAAAGACAAATGAAAAACCAAACCCCCCGTAACTGCCGATGCAGTGTCTTCATGTACAAAGTTGAATGCAAGTCCCCGCTGGCCTTCATTCGACTGCAACGCGAGTACCGACAGGCGCCGCAACTTCCGCAATGGACAACCGTGTATGGTGCGGCGCATTTCAGCGGCCCTCATACGCGTTGACACTGAACGCGCAGTGCGCCCGGTCGAATGATTGCCGGGGGATATCGAATGAAGGGCATGAAACATAGCGATATATTTTCGTATTTTCTAAAAAATTGTGATGCATTTGAAAAAATAACCATTGTGATAAAAATAGTTTAATATATTTGACATAAATTTATGTAGATCTAGATATGATTTTGTGAAAAGTAAGTGCAGCACTAGCAGAATAAATTAAAGGCAGTGTATACAGCCACACGCGTGTGTCTTTACCTTACGGCCACACGCGTGTGGTTGTATCCACAGCATCGACATGAGGATACAGCCACACTCAACTGAATTCCCACTTATACTCTGCGCCGCTACAGCTATCGCTAGTGTGTATGTATGCACTGCACAAGCGACATGAGCGATGTGTAAATTCATGCGACAGTGTGTTGCCAAACCCCAACATGCCCAAAACTTGGATCGTCACGAAGGTTTTATCTCTTGAAATTCACTGAAATACAAACAATATTGTACTATATTGTCACCTGCTTGCTGACCAGGTGAGAATGAAGTGAAAATATTGTTTGTATAATAAGTGAAATCGAGAGATAAATTAAAACCTTCGTGACGATCCAAGTTTTGCAAGTCGCAACACATACCATCGCATGAATACACATCGCTTGTGCAGTGCAGTGCACACTGCATGCACTAGCGATAGCTGTCGTGGCACAGACTTCAAGTGGGAATTCAGACAAGTGTGGCTGTATCCTCATATCGATGCTGTGGATACAACCACACGCGTGTGGCCGTAAGGTAAAGACACACGCGTGTGGCTGTATACACTGCCTAAATTAAAATGGCAGAAAAGCTTAACATGCTTAAGCGGTCGAATCTCGGGCAGTTTACCAATGTTTACTCTACTTAATGGCGGCTGGGTAAGATGGCCAGCTTTTCCAGGTTAGGGTGCTTATGCCAGGCATGAGGTTATGCCTGTGATAGCATGTCACATCTGTCGCCGATCCCCTAGCTGGCAAGGCATGGGCCATGGCCCCAGCGAGGCGGGTCCGTCCGGGGGTTGCCACCGTTCACAGCCCCAACCCAAGCAGGGCTGCGCCGCGTCGTTTCCTGTGCTGTGACATGAATAAGAATAGCGATCATGTAACGTACCTGAATTGATCTTTAGACGTTCATTGCTAGTCTTCAAGGTGTTCAGTGATGTTGTATTTGAATCCAGCAACTTTTCAATTTTACTCCTACAACCAACGGGAATCGAATTAAACTCTTCTTCGCTCAAAACAGCGCGAATTTCTTTGAATTCCTCGGATTCACCCGCCATTTTGGTTTCGCATGCTGCACGTTTCTTGAATGTAGGACTTTCCAAGTGCCAGGCGAATACTCGCATTGCCAATTTGCAACAATTGATTAATGCATGCATATGCTTTAGTAGAAAGAGAGAGAGAGGGGGGAGAGAGAGAGAGAGAGAGAGAGAGAGAGAGAGAGAGAGAGAGAGAGAGAGAGAGAGAGAGAGAGAGAGAGAGAGAGAGAAAGATAAGTAAAGTCAGTGGCAAAAATAGTCAAATACTAACTAATTGCCAATAAACATAGCAAAAGAAAAAAAAAAAGTATACTTATCGTAAAGTGCGGGTGCAGGCGGGCGGGCGGGCGGGCGGGCGGGTAGGCAGGCAGGCAAAGAGAGGGTCAAAATCATGATTTTTAAATTAAAAACTATACAAGTGGTACAGCTGACAGAAAATCAAATCAATATCTTAAATTCACAGAAAGAAAACTTTATAAACGAAGAATGATGTATCACGTACAAAAAAGAACGACATGCAAAAATAAGGACAAATACGTGTGTTGATCCTGGCCGGAATCACGTATAAAAGTGGTATCCGAAATAGGCTGATTTAACGTTGCCAATTTGAAGATGCAGTTGTTGAAATTAGCGATCAAACGTAGTGCAAAAGGCATGGGAGGGTGTCGCTGAATGGGAGCAGTGCTAGATCTTATCGGCGCGATCGGCGCGTCTACTAATTTCGTACCCGATTTATATCCCGATTTTTTCAAGGACGATTTTAACAGCCTCGTATCAAGGCGCAATATCGTATAAGTAGCGAACTGAACTTCAACAGCGGATTTTGGAGGGGGGGGGGGGGGGGGTGAGGGAGCAAATAGAGTAAATACGTTGCTTGGCCAGAATATGCTGTACCATGAGCACGTTCGGGGCTCTTCCCAGTGTGAGATTTACATTTACTGTTTTCGTTATTATTTTTCTTTTTTGTTTTGCTTCAGAGTTTTAAATCATTTTGCTGCCCTCTTAGAGATGTATTCTCTACATAGAGATACATACTACTAGTAATTATATCTATGATTCTCTATGGCTGTCCTGTTTTTAGATACACCTTGATTATTGTACCAGCCTATGCAGTGGGGGATCCGAGCGAATTTTCAACCCCCCCCCCCCCCCCAGCACAGGAATCCCGGACACGAATACACACGAATGCATTCAGGCTACAGATCATGCAGAGACCTATTTATTAGTAGGTTTGATGTTGTTAGTACTGTTACAGTTTGTTTTTGAAAATAAATTTTTGAGAGTGGGGGGGGGGGTGTTAAGTATCGTCTTGCTTCGCATTCTTTTCTCTTTTTTTTCTTTTTAGTAAATATTTACAAAATACTTTTCATGTCAACATGAATATAAATATCATCATATAAAAATATCTAGGTCTACCTCGTATGATCCTTATTTTGTTTGTTTGTTTGGTTTTCAAACCTGGGGAGAATCAGGCCAGTATTTCTCGGGTTGTAGGCCCTGGCGTGTTGTAATGAACAAATACTGAATAATCACACTGTTTAAACATAATTATTAACACTGGCGTACTGGAGGGGGGGGGGGCTTGGGGGGCGCCAGCCGCCCCAAATAAATTTCAACCATGGTTTATTTTCAGTTTTATATAAGTGTTATCACACGAATTTCATTACTTCTCCCTAGACTCCATTTCTACTGTTAAGTAACGCATTCACAATTTCCCAAATAGCATGCATAGCAAGGCAGAAAACACGCATAATATCAATGCTAATGTGTTTTATGATATAACACTTGGTTTTATCTGTTTATCTGACATTGGATTCAAACTTTGATAATGAATATTCTTAGATTTACCAAAACTAGACGCGGGCTTTAAGTTTGCAGTCCCAAATAGTGTTCTTTTACAGAGTTGCAAACCATCAATACTGCAAAAAACTCCTTTGCCATGGGAGTGCACTTGCGAAGCCAGGGGGGGGGGGACGATGGGGGCGGTCACCCCTCCAAAACACCAACAAAAAAGAAAGAAAAAGTAGAAGGAAAAAAAGCAGAAGCGAGAAAAGAAAAAAAGGTAAGAGAACGTAAGAAGAGCGGGAGCAGACAAGGAACAATTCAAAGAAACGTCGGAGCTTCCGCGCTTCGCGCGGGAGGGGGGGTACCCTGGCTAGGTCGCTACACTCCTTCAGGCTTGATCGCTTCGCTCCTCGCAAAGATTGAGCCCCCCCCCAAAATATTTTGGCTCATTACGCCACTGGCATGCATAGCAAGGCAGAAAACACGCATAATATCAATACTAATGTGTTTTATGAGATAACACTTGGTTTTATCTGTTTATCTGACAATGGATTCAAACTTTGATAATGAATATTCTTAGATTTACCAAAACTAGACACGTGCTTTAAGTTTGCAGTCCCAAATAGTGTTCTTTTACAGAGTTGCAAACCATCAATACTGCAAAAAACTCGTTTACCATGGGAGTGCACTTGCGTAGCCAGGGGGGGGGGGGACGATGGGGGCGGTCACCCCTCCAAAACACCAACAAAAAAGAAAGAAAAAGCAGAAGGAAAAAAAGCAGAAGCGAGAAAAGAAAAAAAGGTAAGAGAACGTAAGAAGAGCGGGAGCAGACAAGGAACAATTCAAAGAAACGTCGGAGCTTCCGCGCTTCGCGCGGGAGGGGGAAAACTCCCCCCTCTCTGCACCCTCCCCCCTAGAGAGCCAGTAAGTGATTCACACGCTTCGCGCGCTCACAACCGCCCCACAAAAATGAAATCCTAGCTACGCCACTGTGGGAGTGAAACCCTGGTACCCCACCGCATCACACCCTCTCAATGCTCGTCCTTTTTATTTCATAGTGTCTTTGTCTGTATTATTATCATAAGTAATAAAGTATTTTGTATAACGCTGGCATTATTTTGTTTGAAACTTAAGAAGATTATTTGGGCTGCATGTTTTCATAATCATGTTTCCAAGTTCATGAAAAAATATCCTTTTCCGGTCGGTAGATTCATGACACGTTTATCCATAACAGTACATGTCATCAAACATGTCATCAAACGTCGGAGCTTCCGCGCTTCGCGCGGGAGGGGGCAAACTCCCCCCTCCTTGCACCCTCCCCCCTAGGGAGCGCGCTTTGCGCGCTCATTAAGTGATTCACACGCTTCGCGTGCTCACTACCGCCCCACTAAAATGAAATCCTTTTGTTGGAAATGAGAGAAAATAAAAATTGAACTGAACTCAAGCTGGAATTTAAGTCAAAAAATGAAAAAGCTCCGTATTGTGAAGGGGGGGGGGTACCCTGGCTCGGTCGCTACACTCCTTCAGGGTTGGTCGCTTCGCTCCTCGCAAAGATTGAGCCCCCCCCCCCCCAAATATTTTGGCTCATTACGCCACTGGCATGCATAGCAAGGCAGAAAACACGCATAATATCAATACTAATGTGTTTTATGAGATAACACTTGGTTTTATCTGTTTATCTGACAATGGATTCAAACTTTGATAATGAATATTCTTAGATTTACCAAAACTAGACACGTGCTTTAAGTTTGCAGTCCCAAATAGTGTTCTTTTACAGAGTTGCAAACCATCAATACTGCAAAAAACTCGTTTACCATGGGAGTGCACTTGCGTAGCCAGGGGGGGGACGATGGGGGCGGTCACCCCTCCAAAACACCAACAAAAAAGAAAGAAAAAGCAGAAGGAAAAAAAGCAGAAGCGAGAAAAGAAAAAAAGGTAAGAGAACGTAAGAAGAGCGGGAGCAGACAAGGAACAATTCAAAGAAACGTCGGAGCTTCCGCGCTTCGCGCGGGAGGGGGAAAACTCCCCCCTCTCTGCACCCTCCCCCCCTAGAGAGCCAGTAAGTGATTCACACGCTTCGCGCGCTCACAACCGCCCCACAAAAATGAAATCCTAGCTACGCCACTGTGGGAGTGAAACCCTGGTACCCCACCGCATCACACCCTCTCAATGCTCGTCCTTTTTATTTCATAGTGTCTTTGTCTGTATTATTATCATAAGTAATAAAGTATTTTGTATAACGCTGGCATTTGTTTGAAACTTAAGATTATTTGGGCTGCATGTTTTCATAATCATGTTTCCAAGTTCATGAAAAAATATCCTTTTCCGGTCGGTAGATTCATGACACGTTTATCCATAATAGTACATGTCATCAAACATGTCATCAAACGTCGGAGCTTCCACGCTTCGCGCGGGAGGGGGAAAACTCCCCCCTTACTGGACCCTCCCCCCTAGGGAGCGTGCTTCGCGCGCTCACAACCGCCCCGACTAAAATGAAATCCTAGCTACGCCACTGTGGGAGTGAAACCCTGGTACCCCACCACATCACACCCTCTCCATGCTCGTCCTTTTTATTTCATAGTGTCTTTGTCTGTATTATTATCATAGGTAATAAAGTATTTTGTATAACGCTGGCATTTGTTTGAAACTTAAGAAGATTATTTGGGCTGCATGTTTTCATAATCATGTTTCCAAGTTCATGAAAAAATATCCTTTTCCGGTCGGTAGATTCATGACACGTTTATCCATAATAGTACATGTCATCAAACACGTCATCAAACGTCGGAGCTTCCACGCTTCGCGCGGGAGGGGGAAAACTCCCCCCTTACTGGACCCTCCCCCCTAGGGAGCGTGCTTCGCGCGCTCACAACCGCCCCGACTAAAAAGAAATCCTAGCTACGCCACTGTGGGAGTGAAACCCTGGTACCCCACCACATCACTCCCTCTCAATGCTCGTCCTTTTTATTTCATAGTGTCTTTGTCTGTATTATTATCATAAGTAATAAAGTATTTTGTATAACGCTGGCATTATTTTGTTTGAAACTTAAGAAGATTATTTGGGCTGCATGTTTTCATAATCATGTTTCCAAGTTCATGAAAAAATATCCTTTTCCGGTCGGTAGATTCATGACACGTTTATCCATAACAGTACATGTCATCAAACATGTCATCAAACGTCGGAGCTTCCGCGCTTCGCGCGGGAGGGGGCAAACTCCCCCCTCCTTGCACCCTCCCCCCTAGGGAGCGCGCTTTGCGCGCTCATTAAGTGATTCACACGCTTCGCGTGCTCACTACCGCCCCACTAAAATGAAATCCTTTTGTTGGAAATGAGAGAAAATAAAAATTGAACTGAACTCAAGCTGGAATTTAAGTCAAAAAATGAAAAAGCTCCGTATTGTGAAGGGGGGGGGGGGTACCCTGGCTCGGTCGCTACACTCCTTCAGGGTTGGTCGCTTCGCTCCTCGCAAAGATTGAGCCCCCCCCCAAAATATTTTGGCTCATTACGCCACTGGCATGCATAGCAAGGCAGAAAACACGCATAATATCAATACTAATGTGTTTTATGAGATAACACTTGGTTTTATCTGTTTATCTGACAATGGATTCAAACTTTGATAATGAATATTCTTAGATTTACCAAAACTAGACACGTGCTTTAAGTTTGCAGTCCCAAATAGTGTTCTTTTACAGAGTTGCAAACCATCAATACTGCAAAAAACTCGTTTACCATGGGAGTGCACTTGCGTAGCCAGGGGGGGGGACGATGGGGGCGGTCACCCCTCCAAAACACCAACAAAAAAGAAAGAAAAAGTAGAAGGAAAAAAAGCAGAAGCGAGAAAAGAAAAAAAGGTAAGAGAACGTAAGAAGAGCGGGAGCAGACAAGGAACAATTCAAAGAAACGTCGGAGCTTCCGCGCTTCGCGCGGGAGGGGGAAAACTCCCCCCTCTCTGCACCCTCCCCCCTAGAGAGCCAGTAAGTGATTCACACGCTTCGCGCGCTCACAACCGCCCCACAAAAATGAAATCCTAGCTACGCCACTGTGGGAGTGAAACCCTGGTACCCCACCGCATCACACCCTCTCAATGCTCGTCCTTTTTATTTCATAGTGTCTTTGTCTGTATTATTATCATAAGTAATAAAGTATTTTGTATAACGCTGGCATTTGTTTGAAACTTAAGATTATTTGGGCTGCATGTTTTCATAATCATGTTTCCAAGTTCATGAAAAAATATCCTTTTCCGGTCGGTAGATTCATGACACGTTTATCCATAATAGTACATGTCATCAAACATGTCATCAAACGTCGGAGCTTCCACGCTTCGCGCGGGAGGGGGAAAACTCCCCCCTTACTGGACCCTCCCCCCTAGGGAGCGTGCTTCGCGCGCTCACAACCGCCCCGACTAAAATGAAATCCTAGCTACGCCACTGTGGGAGTGAAACCCTGGTACCCCACCACATCACACCCTCTCCATGCTCTTCCTTTTTATTTCATAGTGTCTTTGTCTGTATTATTATCATAGGTAATAAAGTATTTTGTATAACGCTGGCATTTGTTTGAAACTTAAGAAGATTATTTGGGCTGCATGTTTTCATAATCATGTTTCCAAGTTCATGAAAAAATATCCTTTTCCGGTCGGTAGATTCATGACACGTTTATCCATAATAGTACATGTCATCAAACACGTCATCAAACGTCGGAGCTTCCACGCTTCGCGCGGGAGGGGGAAAACTCCCCCCTTACTGGACCCTCCCCCCTAGGGAGCGTGCTTCGCGCGCTCACAACCGCCCCGACTAAAATGAAATCCTAGCTACGCCACTGTGGGAGTGAAACCCTGGTACCCCACCACATCACTCCCTCTCAATGCTCGTCCTTTTTATTTCATAGTGTCTTTGTCTGTATTATTATCATAAGTAATAAAGTATTTTGTATAACGCTGGCATTATTTTGTTTGAAACTTAAGAAGATTATTTGGGCTGCATGTTTTCATAATCATGTTTCCAAGTTCATGAAAAAATATCCTTTTCCGGTCGGTAGATTCATGACACGTTTATCCATAACAGTACATGTCATCAAACATGTCATCAAACGTCGGAGCTTCCGCGCTTCGCGCGGGAGGGGGCAAACTCCCCCCTCCTTGCACCCTCCCCCCTAGGGAGCGCGCTTTGCGCGCTCATTAAGTGATTCACACGCTTCGCGTGCTCACTACCGCCCCACTAAAATGAAATCCTTTTGTTGGAAATGAGAGAAAATAAAAATTGAACTGAACTCAAGCTGGAATTTAAGTCAAAAAATGAAAAAGCTCCGTATTGTGAAGGGGGGGGGGGTACCCTGGCTCGGTCGCTACACTCCTTCAGGGTTGGTCGCTTCGCTCCTCGCAAAGATTGAGCCCCCCCCCCCCAAATATTTTGGCTCATTACGCCACTGGCATGCATAGCAAGGCAGAAAACACGCATAATATCAATACTAATGTGTTTTATGAGATAACACTTGGTTTTATCTGTTTATCTGACAATGGATTCAAACTTTGATAATGAATATTCTTAGATTTACCAAAACTAGACACGTGCTTTAAGTTTGCAGTCCCAAATAGTGTTCTTTTACAGAGTTGCAAACCATCAATACTGCAAAAAACTCGTTTACCATGGGAGTACACTTGCGTAGCCAGGGGGGGGGGACGATGGGGGCGGTCACCCCTCCAAAACACCAACAAAAAAGAAAGAAAAAGTAGAAGGAAAAAAAGCAGAAGCGAGAAAAGAAAAAAAGGTAAGAGAACGTAAGAAGAGCGGGAGCAGACAAGGAACAATTCAAAGAAACGTCGGAGCTTCCGCGCTTCGCGCGGGAGGGGGAAAACTCCCCCCTCTCTGCACCCTCCCCCCTAGAGAGCCAGTAAGTGATTCACACGCTTCGCGCGCTCACAACCGCCCCACAAAAATGAAATCCTAGCTACGCCACTGTGGGAGTGAAACCCTGGTACCCCACCGCATCACACCCTCTCAATGCTCGTCCTTTTTATTTCATAGTGTCTTTGTCTGTATTATTATCATAAGTAATAAAGTATTTTGTGTGACGCTGGCATTTGTTTGAAACTTAAGAAGATTATTTGGGCTGCATGTTTTCATAATCATGTTTCCAAGTTCATGAAAAAATATCCTTTTCCGGTCGGTAGATTCATGACACGTTTATCCATAACAGTACATGTCATCAAACATGTCATCAAATGTCGGAGCTTCCGCGCTTCGCGCGGGAGGGGGGAAACTCCCCCCTCCCTGCACCCTCCCTCCTAGGGAGCGCGCTTTGCGCGCTCATTAAGTGATTCACACGCTTCGCGTGCTCACTACCGCCCCACTAAAATGAAATCCTTTTGTTGGAAATGAGAGAAAATAAAAATTGAACTGAACTGAGGTTGGAATTTAAGTCGAAAAAATGAAAAAAGCTCCGTATCGTGAAGGGGGGAGGGGTACCCCGGCTCGATCGGTCGCTGCACTCCCTCAGGGTTGGTCGCTTCGCTCCTCGCAAAGATTGAGCCCCCCCCCAAATATTTTGGCTCATTACGCCACTGATTATTAATATCATTTATTGTTTCATTTGGTTGTTTTGTTATATATTTCGAAAAAGTGCTGCATTATATTCATATTGTTTCATTTGGTTGTTTCGTATATATTTCGAAACTGCTGTATTATATTCTGAATTGGACTGTGGCGTTGTTTTGTTTTGTTTTGGTTTGTTTTGTTTTGTTTTGTTTTGGTTTTTCTTTAGCTATTCTTAATTCTTGATACGCGTTAATGATATCCAAAGACATGGCTTAGAAATTTTGAAGTTCATAAAGCCTTTGAGCGCGGGGTCCGGCCACTTGACCGAAGGAACTAATTGAAACGGCATGTAGGCCCCTACAAACGAGAATTTGAATAAAATCATTTCCCCCCTCAGATTTGTTATCCTTTTCTGCATGCACGCCTCCTGTAAATTTACATTAATGTCCCCACTCCTCCTAACTAGATAACTTTCCCATTGCCCCTGCTACCAGTGGCGTAACCACCGGGGGGGGGGGCAGGGGGGCAGAGTGCGCCCCTGAAGGATTTCAGCGGGAAATCCACCAAACCACCGGGAAAAATGAAAGGAAGGGGAGGAAAGAAAAAGGAAGGGAGAAAAGGAAAGGAAGAAGAAGAAAGGGAAAGAAAGAAGAAGAAAGGAAAAGAAAGAAGGAGAAAGGGAAAGAAAGAAGGAGAAAGGGAAAGGAAGAAAGAGAAAGGGAAATAAAAAGGAGAAAGGGGAGAAAGAAGAAGAGAGAGAGGGAAAACAGGGAAAGAAAAAAAAAAAGAAAGCATAGTGAAACAAAAGAAATGAGGGAAAATTTAGTACCAAAACCCCGGAGTTTCCGGGGGCTCCCCCGCAGTGGCTTTCACTGTAGACCCCCTTCAGCGGCCCTAAGCCAGAACCCTGGGACCCACCCGCTAAGGGCTTCATAACAAGCAACTCGCGGTGCGGGCTCACCTCCGCATATTCTATTCCAAGACTTAGTTACCGGGATATTTTCGGCTCTGCCCCCCCCCCCCCCATCCAATACAGGCAGAGAGCGTAAGAAGAGTGGGAAATGACAGCGCAAAAACGCCGGAGCTTCCGCGCTTTGCGCGGGAGAGGGAAACTCCCCCCCCCCCTCCCTGCACCTAGGGGGGCCCCTAGGGAGCACTACCGTCCCCCTAAAATGAAATCCTAGTTACGCCGCAGAAGATAGACTTTATTACCGACAACTAATAATTCAAAGAAACGTCGGAGCTTCCGCGCTTCGCGCGGGAGTAGGGAAACTCCCCTCTCCCTGCACCCTCCCCTCTAGGGAGCACTAAATTCGTAAATTCCAGGGGTTAGGGGGATCTATCACCCCCACTTGGGGGAGAGGGGGATGGTGTGTCCAAATTTCTCCCCCCCCCCCCATGCAGACACACTTTTTAAGGAAGAAAATATAATCAGTAAGTAAAAATTCAGAATATCTATCATAAACAACCATTATATTTTAGAATTTTTATTTGAAAATGCTATTGAAAACAAAAAAGTGGTTATTTTTGGCTCGCTCGCTTCGCTCGCTCATCAAAATGTTAGGATTTCCATCCGAAAATGCGATGAAAAGCGAGAAAAGTGGTTATTTTTGGCTCACTCGCTTCGCTCGCTCGCAAAATAGATATGAAAATGTGTGTGACAGGGAAAAAAATTGTTAAACAAGTTTTTCATCCCCCACTCCTCAAATTGGATTTACGCCGGTGGAGCACTACCGTCCTCCTAAAATGCAGTCCTAGCTACGCCACAGATTCTAGACATAGACTAGTTACCGGGAAATTTTGGTTCCCCCCCCCCCCCGATAACAGGTACCTGTTACGCCCCTGCCTGCTACATGTGTGAATATTCCTCATTCATTTTTTAAAATGTATAACCAATATAATGAAAAAAATTGTAGAGGATCGAGTCCCAGGGGCGTAACAGGTACCTGTTATCGGGGGGGGGGGGGGGGGCAGAGCCCAAAATTTCCCGGTAACTAGTTTATGTCTATGCATTTTAGGAGGACGGTAGTGCTCCACCGGCGTAAATCCAATTTGAGGAGTGGGGGATGAAAAACTTTTTAAATGATTTATTTCCCTCTCACACACATTTTGATATCTATTTTGCGAGTGAGCGAAGCGAGCGAGCAGAAAATAACCACTTTTCCGGTTTTGACTCGCATTTTCGAATAAAAATTCTAAAATATGATGGAAGAGCAAAGCGAGCGAGCCAAAAATAACCACTTTTCTCGATTTTGATCGCATTTTCGGATGGAAATCCTAAGATTTTGATGAGCGAGAGAAGCGAGTGAGCTAAAATAACCACTTTTTTTTTTTCAATAGCATTTTCAAATAGAAATTCTAAAATATGATGGTTGTTTATGATAGATATTCAGAATTTTTACTAACTGATTAATTGAGATATATTGTCTTCCTGGAAAAGTGTGTCTGCATTGGGGGGGGGGGGATTTGTACACACCATCCACCTTCTCCCCCAAGTGGGGGTGATAGATCCCCCACCCCCGGAATTTACCCCAATCTAGTGCTCCCTATAGGGGAGGGTGCAGGGAGGGGGATTTTCCTCGATGTTTCTTTGAATTGTTAGTTGTCGGTAATTTCTTCTGCGGCGTAACTAGGATTTCATTTTAGGAATACGGTAGTGCTCCCTAGGGGGGAGGGTGCAGGGAGGGGGAGTTTCCCCCCCCCCTCCCGCGCAAAGTGCGAAAGCTCCGACGTTTTTTCGCTGTCAGTTCCCGCTCTTCTTACGCAATGTGCCTGTTATAGGGGAGGGGGGGGGGGGGCGTACGCATAGCCAAAAATTTCCCGGCAATTAAGTCTAGAATCAGAGGTGTAGCTAAGATTTCATTTTAGGAGGACGATAGTGCAAAGCGCGCTCCCTAGGCATGCTAGGGGGAGGGTGCAGGGATGGTGATTTTCTCCTCCCGCGAGAAGCGCGGAAGCTCCAACGTTTCTTGAAATTGTTCGTTGTCTGTTTCCGGTCTCTTACATTCTCTGCCTGTTATCGGGGGGGGGGGGGCAGAGCCGAAAATTTCCCGGTAACTAAGTCTAGAAATAGAATATACGGAGGTGAGCCCGCACCGCGAGTTGCTTGTTGCGAAGCCCTTAGAGGGTGGGGCCCAGGGTTCTGGCTTAGGGCCCCTGATGGGGGTCTACAGGGAAAGCCACTGCGGGGGGTCCAGGGAGTGGAGCCCCCGGAAACTCCGGGGTTTTGGTACTTAATTTTAACTCATTTCTTTTGTTTCCCTTTGATTTCTTCTTTTTTTCCCCTTTTCCCTCTTTTTCCTCTCTCTCTCTTCTTCTTTCTCCCCTTTCTCCTTTTTTCTTTCCCTTTCTCTTTCTTTCTTTCCCTTTCTCCTTCTTTCTTTTCCTATCTTCTTCTTCTTTCTTTTCCTTTCTTCTTCTTCCTTTCCCTTTCTCTTTTCCCTTTCACCCTTCCTTTTTCTTCCTTTCCGTCCCTTTCATTTTTTCCCTGTGGTTTGGTGGATTTTCCTGCTAAAATCCTTCAGGGGGGCACTCTGCCCCCGTGCCCCCCAGCTGTTACGCCACTGGGATCGACCCTAAATCTAGGCGAACCTTTTTATTTCCCCTGTTTTACATCATCACAAATTTCCATCGAAATCAAACAGAACTAAGGATGCAACGGGGAAAGCTTCAGCCAAAGCTTCGACCCCAGACAAAAGTAATACAGAGCGCATCATAACAAGGTGAACATTTTTAATTTGATTTTTATAAAATGACAATTTTTGCAGAATTCATACTAATTTCATACAGAAAATATTTTGGGATCTCGCGGACATTCTTCAAACATAATTTATTTAGATAATCAAAACGTAAGACATTGCATATCAAACAGAATACATCGAGATTATATATTCCATAATAATTATATAGGGAAATAAGCTGGCATTCACAAAAAATCTCCGAGAAGAGACTGAAGAACAGAGTCTAAATTTTATCCATCGAAAAAATATTTCATTATTAACGTGCCTTTGACCACAACAGACAGCAGTCTTCTTGCAGACTATCCCCGGCCCACAATGTTATATTCCTTATGCATATATACATAGGGAAATAAGAGTGGAGAAGGGGCAGGGACAGTTTGAATCGGTCCGCTGGCGTTCACAAAAAATTCTCCCAGAAAAGACTATACCGGGGCCAGTCCCAGAAAAAGCGGAACGGCGGATTTTCTGTACTTCACCTTCGAAAGGTATATTTTTCTACATCATTGGGTACAGCATCCTCTACCGAGAAGAATGATACCGCTATCACTGAATTTGGTGAAGTAATTTTGATTCTATGCCCATGCCTTAAAATACAGTCATTTTCAAGTTTTGGGAGAGAGATGAGAGCAAAATTGTGTCGGGGATGCCTTTCATAATACGATGTTTGAGGGAAGTCCACTGATGCATGTAAATAAAAAAAAAACATGCAATATGAAAGGCACAATTCTTCTCTCATCTGTCGCAAAAAAAACATGCGAAATTTGAAAATTACTGTATTTTAACGGGGATTTTAATCAAGGATTGTATCATTATCTCCTAATAATGTAACATTTTCCAGGATTTTCCTGATTTTGATACCCTTTTTTTTTCTGATTTTACCTGTTTTTGATACCCTAAACTGGATCCCCGGGTTCCCCGCCCTGTGCTGCAAAACGACCCTTTTTCTAATAGACGTTTTTGTTTACGCGGATGATGTACAGGCATCAATGAGACATACCCCCCCCCCCCCCCCGGGGTCATATCATTATGCATTCCACGAGTAATAATAAGACAAAGGAAGGTGGGGCGGTTTGAATAGGTCCACGAGAGTTTACAGGAAATAAAGTTTACAGGTTTACAGGAGAGGGCAGGGGAGAGTTTGACTAGGTCCGCTAGCGTTCACAGGAAATACCTAAAGAATGTGAAAGTTGAAGAGCAGGGTTTAATCTATCGACAAATAATATTTTATTTAAAGTTATGTGCCTACAGCCAAACCTATTTCAGAATCGGTTAATTTTTCATTTAAGCTTTTCCCTCAGACTGTCATCTCATATATTCCACATGTAATATATAAGGGACTAAGGAAGAAGAGGGGGCAGCTTGAATAGGTCCACGAGAGTTAACAGGAAATGCCTAAAGAAACAACTATGTGGAAGTTGAAGAACAGTGTCTAAACAATCGAAAAAATAACATTTCGTTAAAAGTTATTTGCCTATGGCTATATAGTAGACTACTTTTCCCTCAGACTGTCGTCTCATAATTATATACCACGTGTACCTTGGGACTGAAGGGGGGGGGGGGGGGTCCATGGCCACTTCACCGAAGGCCTGCGAGGCAGATAATTTTACATGGCATTCACTCGGACGACATAATGCTCCGCCGACATCTGCAAAGCCGACAAATTAATGCTACCAATAATTGCTTGGCCGACACTTTTTTTCACCAATGATATCATGATAACTGAGATTACAGCATGTCATACCCATTTCAGAATCGGTTAATTTTTCATTTTAGCTTTTCGCTATATTATAGCGAGGGTTTTTAATATCTTTCAAAGAGGTACTTGTGAGGGGTGCAAGTGAGGTGGTAGGACTACACTTTTGGAGGACAACACGCCCCCGGACGACTCCACAGGGCCTATATCTGACATTACCCTGGAGGACGGTTTCCCCTGAGGACAACTCTCAGAAGAACGGCTCTCCCTGAAGGCACCAACTTTTCCAGAGAAAAATTTATTTAAGTCAATGATTATCATTATCAAGTTTGTCAATGAATAAAGTAGTTTGTGCATTATTTAGTCAATTATTTATTTGCTCATTTATTCATTCATTCATTCATTCATTCATTCATTCATTCATTCATTCGTTCGTTCGTTCGTTCATTCATTCATTCATCTATTCATTCATTGATTCCTCATTTCTTTAATCAATTTCCTTAGATAATATTTCAGCTTCTGCCTGAGTATTAACTTATTAGACTTGGAAAAATAAAACCCAGTCATCTCGCAACATCAGCTGAATTGTACAAATCTGTTTTAAAAAAAGTATAGATGGATATTCGCCAAAATCAAAAAGCATTTAGGCGCACACTATTACAATAGGGGGGGGGATGCATGCTCCCCTTATATTTTGGAAATTAAAAAAAACTGTGTAGCAAATAATTAGTAGAATTTGTAATATATTCAATGGTTTGCCGTGTTGTAAACCATGTTAAGGGAGTATGAGTGCGCCATAAGTTATACGCTCCCTCTCATACAAGAAATTTCACGGAAGTTGACGTCACAGACACCCTTTCACCGCAATACCCTATTGTATACCAAGTTATAGGTTTTAAATAGGAAGTTTGACTCTCAAAAATTATTTCCTCTTTCAAGTCTTAATCAAGGAGAGGTATTAAAAGCCATTTTAGAAAATTAATACGGAATAAAAGAGCTGGGGTATTCCAGTTTAAGTTTGTTTTTGTTTTTAATGAAAGAGAGTGATGGGTCAAAAGTAGGCCCTATATTATTAATAGCAACTTTATCAACTTCTAACTTCAAAATCCAATTGACTGCAATCATAATTTATGCGGCGAGGTTTTTTAGAAAATGAATACGGAATAAGAGTCCATGGTATTTCAGTCCACGTTAGTATTAAAGCATTAAAGGGCAGCGGAAATTTTTCAGTGAAGGTGTGGGAAATCTGGAAATGGGACTAAACACGCTAAGGGAGACATAATTATTTTATATACCGATAACGCATTATTTGTGATGCGATATGAGAAAAGTCAGCCTCGCGGGCCTTCGGTCTCGCGAGCCCTCGGTCTCGTGGGCTCTTTTTCATTTTCGGTCTCGCGATCCTCCGGTCAAGTGGGCGGAACCCAAAGGGGGGGGGGGCAGTTTAATCGCGGTCCGATAGCGTTCACAGGAGGTATCTAAAGAAATGACTAGCTGTGGAAATTGATGAGCAGGAACTATAATCCATCGAAAAATGAATATTCCATTAAAATTTATTTCCCTAGGGCCATAGCGGACTAGTTTTTCCTCAGACGGTTATCTCATAATTAGAGAGCAGGGGAAAGTTTGAGTCGGTAAGCTAGCGTTCACAAGAAATGCCTAAAGAAAAGACTAAGTGAAAGTTCAAGAACAGGGTGTTATCCAACGAAAAAATATTTCATTCAAAGTTATGCCTACGCTACGGCAAGAACGATTCAAACTGCCCACCTTCCTTTGTCCCATGTCGTATCAGGACAACTCCCCCGGGAGGACAACTCCCCCGGGGACTGGGGGAGCTGTCCTTAGGGAGTTGTCATCCGGGAAAAGTGTTCTCCGGGGAGAGTTGGCCTCGGGGGAGCTGTCCTCCAGGGGAGCTGTGCTCCAGGGGGAGTTGTCAGGTGGGAATCGTATCGGGGGAGTTGTCCTCCCGGGAGAGTTGTCATAGAACCACGGCCGTAGGCAAATAACTTTTGATGAAATATAATTTTTTCGATGAATTAGATCCTCCTCTACAACATCCACATAGTCGCTTTCGTGGGTATTTCCTGTGAGCCGCAGCGGACGGGGTCAAACACCCCCCCCCCCCCCCCTTTACCTTAGTCCCATATATATTACACGTGGAGTATATGGGATGACTTCCTCTGGGAAAAGTGGTCCGCTGTGGCCGTAGGCAAATAACTTTTGATGAAATATAATTTTTTCGATGAATTAGATCCTCCTCTACAACATCCACATAGTCGCTTTCGTGGGTATTTCCTGTGAGCCGCAGCGGACGGGGTCAAACACCCCCCCCCCCCCTTTACCTTAGTCCCATATATATTACACGTGGAGTATATGGGATGACTTCCTCTGGGAAAAGTGGTCCGCTGTGGCCGTAGGCAAATAACTTTTGATGAAATATAATTTTTTCGATGAATTAGACCCTCCTCTACAACATCCACATAGTCGCTTTCGTGGGTATTTCCTGTGAGCCGCAGCGGACGGGGTCAAACACCCCCCCCCCTTTACCTTAGTCCCATATATATTACACGTGGAGTATATGGGATGACTTCCTCTGGGAAAAGTGGTCCGCTGTGGCCGTAGGCAAATAACTTTTGATGAAATATAATTTTTTCGATGAATTAGATCCTCCTCTACAACATCCACATAGTCGCTTTCGTGGGTATTTCCTTTGAGCCGCAGCGGACGGGGTCAAACACCCCCCCCCCCCTTTACCTTAGTCCCATATATATTACACGTGGAGTATATGGGATGACTTCCTCTGGGAAAAGTGGTCCGCTGTGGCCGTAAGCAAATAACTTTTGATGAAATATAATTTTTTCGATGAATTAGATCCTCCTCTACAACATCCACATAGTCGCTTTCGTGGGTATTTCCTGTGAGCCGCAGCGGACGGGGTCAAACACCCCCCCCCCCCTTTACCTTAGTCCCATATATATTACACGTGGAGTATATGGGATGACTTCCTCTGGGAAAAGTGGTCCGCTGTGGCCGTAGGCAAATAACTTTGATGAAATATAATTTTTTCGATGAATTAGATCCTCCTCTACAACATCCACATAGTCGCTTTCGTGGGTATTTCCTGTGAGCCGCAGCGGACGGGGTCAAACACCCCCCCCCCCCCTTTACCTTAGTCCCATATATATTACCGTGGAGTATATGGGATGACTTCCTCTGGGAAAAGTGGTCCGCTGTGGCCGTAGGCAAATAACTTTTGATGAAATATAATTTTTTCGATGAATTAGACCCTCCTCTACAACATCCACATAGTCGCTTTCGTGGGTATTTCCTGTGAGCCGCAGCGGACGGGGTCAAACACCCCCCCCCCCCTTTACCTTAGTCCCATATATATTACACGTGGAGTATATGGGATGACTTCCTCGGGAAAAGTGGTCCGCTGTGGCCGTAGGCAAATAACTTTTGATGAAATATAATTTTTTCGATGAATTAGATCCTCCTCTACAACATCCACATAGTCGCTTTCGTGGGTATTTCCTGTGAGCCGCAGCGGACGGGGTCAAAACCCCCCCCCCCCCTTTACCTTAGTCCCATATATATTACACGTGGAGTATATGGGATGACTTCCTCTGGGAAAGTGGTCCGCTGTGGCCGTAGGCAAATAACTTTTGATGAAATATAATTTTTTCGATGAATTAGATCCTCCTCTACAACATCCACATAGTCGCTTTCGTGGGTATTTCCTGTGAGCCGCAGCGGACGGGGTCAAACACCCCCCCCCCCCCTTTACCTTAGTCCCTATATATTACACGTGGAGTATATGGGATGACTTCCTCGGGAAAAGTGGTCCGCTGTGGCCGTAGGCAAATAACTTTTGATGAAATATAATTTTTTCGATGAATTAGATCCTCCTCTACAACATCCACATAGTCGCTTTCGTGGGTATTTCCTGTGAGCCGCAGCGGACGGGGTCAAACACCCCCCCCCCCCTTTACCTTAGTCCCATATATATTACACGTGGAGTATATGGGATGACTTCCTCTGGGAAAAGTGGTCCGCTGTGGCCGTAGGCAAATAACTTTTGATGAAATATAATTTTTTCGATGAATTAGACCCTCCTCTACAACATCCACATAGTCGCTTTCGTGGGTATTTCCTGTGAGCCGCAGCGGACGGGGTCAAACACC
This sequence comes from Echinometra lucunter, assembly GCA_029962745.1. Lineage (NCBI taxonomy): Eukaryota > Metazoa > Echinodermata > Echinoidea > Camarodonta > Echinometridae > Echinometra > Echinometra lucunter. The sequence continues at coordinate 20,858 of JAPZVO010001009.1, forward strand.
CCCCCCCCTTTACCTTAGTCCCATATATATTACACGTTGGAGTATATGGGATGACTTCCTCTGGGAAAAGTGGTCCGCTGTGGCCGTAGGCAAATAACTTTTGATGAAATATAATTTTTTCGATGAATTAGATCCTCCTCTACAACATCCACATAGTCGCTTTCGTGGGTATTTCCTGTGAGCCGCAGCGGACGGGGTCAAACACCCCCCCCCCCCCCCTTTTACCTTAGTCCCATACACGTGGAGTATATGGGATGACTTCCTCTGGGAAAAGTGGTCCGCTGTGGCCGTAGGCAAATAACTTTTGATGAAATATAATTTTTTCGATGAATTAGATCCTCCTCTACAACATCCACATAGTCGCTTTCGTGGGTATTTCCTGTGAGCCGCAGCGGACGGGTCAAACACCCCCCCCCCCTTTACCTTAGTCCCATATATATTACACGTGAGTATATGGGATGACTTCCTCTGGGAAAAGTGGTCCGCTGTGGCCGTAGGCAAATAACTTTTGATGAAATATAATTTTTTCGATGAATTAGACCCTCCTCTACAACATCCACATAGTCGCTTTCGTGGGTATTTCCTGTGAACCGCAGCGGACGGGGTTCAAACACCCCCCCCCCCCTTTACCTTAGTCCCATATATATTACACGTGGAGTATATGGGAGACTTCCTCTGGGAAAAGTGGTCCGCTGTGGCCGTAGGCAAATAACTTTTGATGAAATATAATTTTTTCGATGAATTAGATCCTCCTACTAACATCCACATAGTCGCTTTCGTGGGTTATTTCCGTTGAACCGCAGCGACGGGGTCAAACACCCCCCCCCCCCTTTACCTTAGTCCCACTATATATTAACACGTGGAGTATATGGGATGACTTCTCTGGGAAAAGTGGTCCGCTGTGGCCGTAGGCAAATAACTTTTGATGAAATATAATTTTTTCGATGAATTAGATCCTCCTCTACAACATCCACATAGTCGCTTTCGTGGGTATTTCCTGTGAGCCGCAGCGGACGGGTCAAACACACCCCCCCCCCCTTTACCTTAGTCCATATATATTACACGTGGAAGTATATGGGATGACTTCCTCTGGGAAAAGTGGTCCGCTGTGGCCGTAGGCAAATAACTTTTGATGAAATATAATTTTTTCGATGAATTAGATCCTCCTTACAACATCCACATAGTCGCTTTCGTGGGTAATTTCCTGTGAGCCGCAGCGGACGGGGTCAAACAACCCCCCCCCCCCCTTTACCTTAGTCCCATATATATTACACGTGGAGTATATGGGATGACTTCCTCTGGAAAAGTGGTCCGTGTGGTCGCGTAGGCAAATACCTTTTGATGAAATATAATTTTTTTCGATGAATTAGATCCTCCTCTACAACATCCACATAGTCGCTTTCGTGGGTATTTCCTGTGAGCCGCAGCGGACGGGGGTCAAACACCCCCCCCCCCCTTTACCTTAGTCCCAGATATATTACACGTGGAGTATATGGGATGACTTCCTCTGGGAAAAGTGGTCCGCTGTGGCCGTAGGCAAATAACTTTTGATGAAATATAATTTTTTCGATGAATTAGATCCTCCTCTACAAACATCCACATAGTCGCTTTCGTGGGTATTTCCTGTGAGCCGCAGCGGACGGGGTCAAACACCCACCCCCCCCCCTTTACCTTAGTCCCATTATATATTACACGTGGAGTATATGGGATACTTCCTCCTGGGAAAAGTGGTCCGCTGTGGCCGTAGGCAAATAACTTTTGATGAAATTAATTTTTTCGATGAATTAGATCCTCCTCTACAACATCCACATAGTCGCTTTCGTGGGTATTTCCTGTGAGCCGCAGCGGACGGGTCAAACAACCCCCCCCCCCCTTTACCTTAGTCCCATATATATTACACGTGGAGTATATGGGATGACTTCCTCTGGGAAAAGTGGTCCGCTGTGGCCGTAGGCAAATAACTTTGATGAAATATAATTTTTTCGATGAATTAGATCCTCCTCTACAACATCCACATAGTCGCTTTCGTGGGTAATTTCCTGTGAGCCGCAGCGGACGGGGTCAAAAAACACTCCCCCCCCCCCTTTACCTAGTCCCATATATATTACACGTGTAGTATATGGGATGACTTCCTCTGGGAAAAGTGGTCCGCTGTGGCCGTAGGCAATAACTTTTGATGAAATATAATTTTTTCGATGAATTAGACCCTCCTCTAACAACATCCACATAGTCGCTTTTCGTGGGTATTTCCTGTGAGCCGCAGCGGACGGGGTCAAACACCCCCCCCCCCTTTATCTTAGTCCCATATATATTACACGTGGAGTATATGGGATGACTCCTCTGGGAAAGTGGTCAGCTGTGGCCGTAGGCAAATAACTTTTGATGAAATATAATTTTTTCGATGAATTAGACCCTCCTCTACAACATCCACATAGTCGCTTTCGTGGGTATTTCCTGTGAGCCGCAGCGGACGGGTCAAACACCCCCCCCCCCCTTTACCTTAGTCCCATATATATTACACGTGGAGTATATGGGATGACTTCCTCCTGGACAAAGTGGTCCCGCTAGTGGCCGTAGGCAAATAACTTTTGAATGAAAATATAATTTTTTCGATGAATTAGATACCTCCTCTACAAACATCCACATAGTCGCTTTCGTGGGTATTTTCCTGTGAGCCGCAGCGGACGGGGTCAAACACCCCCCCCCCTTTACCTTAGTCCCATATATATTACACGTGGAGTATATGGGATGACTTCCTCTGGGAAAAGTGTGTCCGCTGTGGCCGTAGGCAAATAACTTTTGATGAAA
>JAPZVO010000101.1:0-94579 GCA_029962745.1 Echinometra lucunter
ACCTGGTCTTTACACAGGAGCAACTATCTTCTGTGACTCGCTCAGTGCTTTACAGGCCATCAAAAGTAAAAAAGAAGAAAAACTTTATTCACGAAATACTAATGTTGAATACTCAACTCCATTACAAAGGAATACAAGTGGCCTTTGAATGGATACCAGGTCATTGTGAAATTAGTGCCAACGAGATGGTGGATAAAGCAGCCAAGCAGGCCTTACACCACATCGAAACTGATATTCATAACAAGATGAGTAAATGCGAATCCAACAGTATCCTTAGAGCCTATTACAATCAGAAATGGCAAAGAAGATGGGACGAAACTTGCTCTCCACTAAAAGACATTCAAAAATCAGTCTTGAAGACATTCAAATGTACCTTACATCACAGAAATAGTGAATCAATTTTACATTGCCTACGAATGGGCAATATTGGCCTAAATGAGAACCAGCTACTACTGAACAAACATGAAACAGGTTCATGCAACAACTGCGGAGTTCTAGAAACAACGTCCCACTTCTTGACCAAATGTCCCAAATATTTAATTGAGAGGACGATGCTATTAGTGGAAACTAATCAGCTGGAAGAAAGTGATATAATAAGATTACTCAACTCATCAGAGTATTCTCATCAAAAAGCCCTAGTGTCCTTCGTAAGAAGGACACAGATTAACCTACACTAAGATCACAGTTATATAGCAAACCATGATGTGAGAGTTGCGGACGTAAATAATTTTCCTCATTCAGGTACGTTCAGCTTAGCCATACATTATGATCAGGTGTCTAAACTTGTACGATAAGACGTATGATAATTTATTATGTTATATTGATTATACTTGGACATGTATATTTCGATAAGCAGTATTATGATACAATTATGACATTAAGGAGAGTAGAGGGAAATTCGCAGGAGAAAATTCTAATTGATCCCAAATTCGAACAATATGTTCCAACTTCAACTTCATTATTGTTTAACGAGCAACTCTGACATTCATTATTATTATTTGATGTAATTAGAAATTTATGTAACTATGAAGTCTTCTTTTATATTCCATAAGCGATGGATTACTTAGATAAACTTTATTTATAACGTGCCCTGTGAAAAAAGGGAGCGAGAGAGAGATCAGAGAGAGAGAGAGAGAGAAAAGAAAAAATAAAAACAAAGGGAAAACAAAAGAAAAAGAAAGGGAATAGAGTAGAAAGAGAAAAGCAGAAAAGAGTATGAGAATGGGGGAAAAGGAGAAAGAAAGACAATAAGAAAAAGAACAGTGATATATAAATAAATGAAAGAAAGAAAAACGCGTGGAATAATGAACGAGTAGTAGATGAACCATAAGATTAATTATTGTGTAGTCATAGAGTTAAATGCCAAATGTGTGTAATTATATTATTTTTAGGCACACCTTTACTAACAACATTGCACTTCTACGACCCGAAAACCCAGAATGTCTGTTAACGATTTGATTAATTATGTACTCCTTTTCCCTTCACTTGCTATGCTGTTTATATATCGGTCGGTCGGAGAATTCCAAAATGACAGGTCTCACACGGATCGTGTCTGGTATTGGAGGGGCCTAGGCTGGCATGCGCGCGCAATCAGCTGAGAAGCCTGTTCCATGTACCGAACCGGGCTGGCCAGAAAATACGATAAAAACAGACACATGATCTGCGATGATCACCCGTCATGAATCTCCCATAAAATCGCTCAGAAAAAAAAAAAAAAAAACTATCGGTAATTATATAATTCCAATGCAAATTAAACCTCAAACGATATTTTCTAAACTGGCGTAAATATTCAATATTGAATGACAAGCGCCGTTAAACCAAAACAACAACAACAACAACATCACATTTCGCCGAGTATTCGATATGTTGTAGCTGAGACAATTCTCTACAAATATATTATTCATTGTTACTCATTTTGATGACGTTATCATGGTCTAAATTCACGATTAAAGGTACAATGTCAATTTTTCTCATTTTACGTGTATTCTCTATTCTCCTTTAAGTAATTCTTGATTCTATATTCTCGTCTTCTTTGATCAACATCTCCCTTATTTCTGCTTGATTTTCGCCCATCTTTAAATGTGTTGCAGCTGAGAAAATTCTCTATCTTATGCGTTCATATGTTTTTTAAGCAAATGTCGAAAACATGTCGAAATTTTGACTGGAAAACCTGATATTAGAATTCCGTTTTGAATCTACGTGTTATTTCTATGAGCTGTTTTCAGGTATACCTTCAAAGCACTTGCCTAACATGCTCAAGGTCCCTGGTTCGAGTCCCGGAGGGAAGGGGGGCAAATTTTTCCTTTTGCTTTCATGCATGTTATATTGTTTATACATGTTTTGCATGTTATATTACTATGCTCTATATAATTACATATACACTCACAGGCAATGAAACAAACTGCTGATTTTGGCCCGTTATGACAATTGCAATGCAGTGCACAGTAGTTTATGTACAACCCTATAGAAAATCTGATTAGTTAAGGTGAATTAAAGCTTTGAATCATCTTTTCAGTATGCTGCGATATCAAATCATCCAATTTCTATGACGTTAGTCTCCTATCAAAAGTCTTACCAACGAATTTATCACAATCCATGTCGAAACCTAAAAGATGCCGACAGACCACCTAATTCGTCATGTGACGAATTCAAATGTCTCGTTTTTCTTCTAAATTTCCAAGGGGATCAATATTTTTCCCATCGAGCATGTCGAGAGGCATCTGCTACATCATATCGTCAATCCCCTACCAGGTCCAATTGGAATCATCAAACCTCTACCCTTGGGACCATAACATCGGACTCGTGGGCCTTCTGACGACATTCTCTGTCTGTTGGATAACTTACTTTTTCTAAGTGATGTATTATACGATCAACCAGAGTTACTCTTGAATGAGGAAATTGTGAGATATACCTGACATTGGTAAACTTTTTACACAGACATAAGACTTTCAAAATCAGTGTCATAAAATTTCAATATAAATTTCTGAGTGATAACTCACGACCTTCTCGTAGGGCACTCGTGCTAGCTTGAGCAGCTGATGCAACTGATCGACCCCCTTTCTTACTCGGTCTTTTATTCGCACTCTGTTCAGATAAAAGATAAGGAGACAGGGAGGGAGAGGGGAGAGAGGGGAAGGTAATATGTATAAATAATTATGCTGTGCAAAGAAATCGGAAAATAAAGATGGCGTAGCCTAAACGTTGGCCACAACTAACCGTGCACTTCTCTGCGCATGGTGTATGACGGATTTCGTAGAAAATCATTCCATCAAACAAACTTATGGCAATCACTTTTAACATTTATTCCCATTTTCTTATATCACGAATTCCTAATTGTGATTTCAAAAAATCGAATTTCTGATATTAGAAATTCGAATTCCCATTGGTTTATCACATAAACCCAATTTTTTATATCAAAGAATCGAATTTATGATATCACAAATTCTATTCTTGATATCACATATTGAATTCTTGACATCACAAACTGATTTTGTGATATCACAAATTCGAATTCGTGATATCTAGAATTCAATTTGTGATGTCACGAATTCACTTCCTTATACCAAAATTCTTATGTGTGATATCGCAAATGAGAATTCATGATAAAAAAATAAGAATGATACCATGAATTCACTGGGAATTCGATCATTAATTTTGTGCATAAATTCAACGCTGAATTCAAGCGCTATAGTGTTGCCAAAAATCATGGTAAGCCTTTTAACATTGAATTATACATTAATCAAATATTCTTCTTAACTGATTTCGAGCGCAAAAGTATTGTTAAAATTCATTCTGATTTCCAGCACAAAAAGTATTTCAAATATTATTTCTTTAAAGCAAAATGAATGAATAAAAAATAAAAACTCATTCTGATTTGCAGCATACTGAAAAGTACTGCGGAAATTCTTGCCTGATTTCGGACGCAAAGGCTGTGCAAGAATTCATTTCGTGATAAGATGCTAATTTTTTGTTCGAGTTTTTTCTACAAATTTATAGCTACTGTAAGACGTAATTCATCGGTTCTTTTTTAGAGGAAAAAAAAATGTGACATCCTGCTCCCTTTTGTTTAGCATTAAAGCAATAATAAATTAGGTTAAAACAAAATAGTGTGTAAGGGGACATACTAAAATAAATTCAAATCTGTGGTTGACACAAGTAACGCCCTCTGGGAACCAGAGGCATCAATCCTGGAAGGGGGAAGGCGGTTGCCCCCCCCTCCCCCCCAGAAAATTGGGGGACAAAGATATCATTCCCCCACAGAAAACTTAGGGGGCAAATATATCACCCCTCCCCCCCCCCAAAAAAAAAAAAAGAAAAAAAAAAGAAAAAAAAAATATATATATATATAAAATAATAAAATAAAAAAATATCCGAACTGAGAAAAAAAGACCGAAAAAAAAACAGAGAGGAAAAGAAACGGAGGAAATTGAAAGGAAAGCCGAAAACAAGGGGGGAAAAACAAGAAAATGGGAAACCGGAAAGCTCGCGCTCGCTCGCGATCCGATGCCTGTGATAATTACTATTCTTATATTAAGAGGAAATCAGATAACGTCATGCGCCTCTGTTTAATGTTATACCATTCTTCTACTCTTCATGCTCATAGAATGTTAGTGATATTACCAGGCCTGAATATCACTCCAAGAAATCGAGCAACAGCAGTTGGCAAGTTGACCTAAAACTAGATGCACTTTCAATAAATAACAGCCTATAGAATAAAAGAAACTGCCATTTTTTTCCGGTCGCCCTCTATTCTCGCTTGTGAGCTAGAAACAAGATGAATTTGGGCAGCAAAGAGCTTATTTCAGCAGCAAGACCAAAAAATATCAAAATATTTAGGCAGTGAGGTGGTTCACAAATTTACGAAACCCATCTACGTTATATTGGTGACGATACAAATGCACAGTTTTTTTTGTCTATCTCTGACTTTGCTGAGTCGTAGAAACAAAATGGTTTCAGATCGCAAGCGAAGTAGCTAAATAGAGTCATATTTTGCACAGCTTATATTATTTGGATATTTTATAGGGTTATAGTGTAGGCCTATTTTGATGACGAAATAACACTTTTATTGTTCTACCATGAAAAAGTGTATATTTTTTCCTCGCTCGCTGCGCTCGCTCAGTTAACATGACTATTTGGGGCAAAGCAAACTAATTCGGCAAGTAAGATGACCAAATAAATAATTTATATATTTCACAGGTCCACAGTGTATTTTGGTGAAGAGCTTATTACTTCTAGCACCATAAAAAAGAATGTGTGTTTCCTCTCTCGCTTTGCTTGCTCGTAATAATAAACAAAAAAGGGTGGTTTGGGGACAGCCAACATTGGACCAGCTATGTGCCAAAATAGAGTCATATTTGACAGCGAAGCGAATGTACTGTCGATAGCAATTAAGCCGACGATGTATTTTGATGACAAAATAGCACTTCCCTCATAAGTATGTTTATAATTTTGGCTCGCTCGCTTCGCTCACTCCCAAAATCTAAAAAACAGGGAAGTTCGTAATCTAGCAAGATGCGGCATTCCCCCCCCCCCCGAAAAAAATTTAAGAACGCTTAACGTCCCTAGATGTCCTATCTTTCGAGGTTACTATTTTTATTGTTAACATGATAGGAATAACCTTACACATATTACACACACACACACCCTCACACACACCCCACACGCATGTGTATATACCGCAGGTTTATCTCCACTTGGTCGTCTTGCCCCCCCCCCCATCCTAAAAATGGATCGACGTACCCCTCTGCTGGAAACATATCAAATATGAATTTTCGTAATACCTTTGCGTTCGAAATCAGAGAATGTTTGCGTTTATTTTGCGCTCGAATTCAGAGAAACAATTTTTGCAACAACAAAAAAATGCTCTAGAAATCAGACTGAGTACCAAGCTGAATTTCTGCATAAAACTAATGTTCGAAATCCCTGTGAATTTCTGCGCAAAACTAGTGCTTGAATTCACTGTTGAATTTCTGCACAGAACTGTATAATGCTTGAATTTTTTGCACAAGATGAGTGCTGGAATTCCATGTGAATTCATGATATCACGAAATCGAATAGGTGATATCACGAATTTGATTTCTTGATTATCATGAATTGGGTCTATGTTATATACCAAGGGGAATTCATTATATGACGAATTGAATTCTTGATATCACAAATTCAATTTGTCATATTAGATATTCGATTTTTTTTTTAATATCACAAATTGGAATTCCTGATATCAGAAAATGGGAATAAATGCTAAAAGGGCTTGCCAGTTTTCAAAGCGCTTTAGGTGCGCGTACGGCGCTCAAGGAGGCTGTTGGACTTGTTCAATGTTTCTCTGCGTTCGGCTACGTGTTTCGATGAACTTAGGGTGCGTTTATGCTCATTTTTTGAAGGCAGGATGAGCTTTTTGAAACGCATATCGTAAACGCCGTTTCAGGGAGTACTGTTTATGCTTCTTTTCTAACATGTCTAAAGACAGATCGAGGGCAGGTCTCAAGCTCTTTCGAAATGTTGGAGTTATACAGTATGTACTATGTAGTCTGATAGGGAAAGATCGAAAGAGGAAATTATTGGATAAAACAAAGAATAAGATAAGAAAGTGGAAAAAGAAGAAGATAAAAGGAAAAAATAACAAAAAATAACAAAAGGAAATAGAAAGAGGAAATTACAGAATAAATCGAAAAGTAACTCTAAGGAAAGATAGAATGACAGGAAGATAGAAAGAAAAACAAAAAATACAAAAGTTATTAAAAAAAGATAGAATGATAAAACAAAGAATAACATAAGGAAGATAGAAAGAGGAAATGATAAAAAGGATAACATAAGGAAGCATAGAAAGATGAGAAAAAATTAAAGGAAAAACAAAAATAAAATTAAGATTGAAATAGAAAATGACATATCAATAAAACAAAGAATAACATTACTAAAGATGGAAAGAGAGATAGAAGGAAAAACAAAGAATAACAAAAGAAAAACAGAAAGAGGAAATGACGTAAAAAATCAAAGAGTAACAAAAATAATGATAAAAAGACATAAAGATAGAGAAATAAACAAAGAATAACATGAGGTAAATAGAAAGGATGACAGGATCAAAAAGAAAGTAACAAAAGGAAGCATAGAAAGAAAAAATAATAATTTAGAAGGAAACACAAAGAATGACATGAGGAAGACTGAAAAAGAAAATTAATAGAACAATAAATCAAAGAATAGCATTACTGAAGATGGAAAGAGAATAAGAAGGAAAAACAGAAAGGCAAAAAGAGGAAATGTCAGAATACAACAAAGAGTAAAATAAGAAACGAAAGAAAGACATAAAAGTAGAATAAAAACAAAGAATAACATAAGGAGAGATAGAAAATGGGATAAAACAAAGAATAACATATTGGAAGAAAGAAAGAGGAAAGGATAGGATCCCAAAAGAGAGGATAACATAAGGAAGTAAAGAAAGATGAGAAAATAGAAGGAAGAAACAAAGAATAACATATTAAGGTAAATAGAAAGAAGAAATTATAGGATATAAGAAAAAAAAATAACAAAATGAAGCAAAGGAAAATGAGATACGAGTAAAAGGAAAAAAAGAATAACATAAGGAAGATTGAAAGAGAAAATGATAGAACAATAAAACAAAGGATAATATAACTAAAAAAAAAAGAGAGATAGAAGAAAAAATAAAAGACAGAAAGAAGAAATGACAGAATGAAGTAAAGAGTAAAGGAATGACAGAAATACAGGACGACAGAAGGAAAACAAAGAATAACTTAAGGAAAAATATAAAGGAAGACAGAACGATAAAACAAAGAATAACATAAGAGATAGAAAACAGGATAAAACATAGAATAAAATAAGGAAGATAGAGGATATGATAGGATCAAAAAGAAGAAATCAAAAAATGATAGAAGATAGAAAAAACAAAGAATAACATAAGGAAGACTGAATGTGGATATGAAAGAATAAAATAAAGAATAACAAAGCTAAAGTTGAAAGAAGGGAAGATATTTTATTGTGACATCATATAAACGCGTTTAAAATTGATGTTACGTTATACCTCCCCCCAAAACCATCTTTCTGGAGAAACGCCGATGGTAAACGCACCTTTTTGTTAAGTTTACGATCGGCGTTTACGATCGGCGTTTAAACGAAAACTAGATGTACCCGGGCTAGCGTGTTTGGGTCCCTGGAATCAATGTTCGCGTGCATTTGGGGTTCCAAAAATAAAATTTTAGAAAGTTCTGAACTTAGGTTTATGATCTGCCGAATACATGAATGCTGATCATAATGACCAGCGTAATTATCTTCTTCTGCTTCTTCTACTACTTCTTCTCCTTCTTCTTCTCCTTCTTCTTCTCCTCCTCCTCCTCCTTCTCCTTCTCCTTCTCCTTCTTCTTCTTCTTCTTTTAGGAGCAAGGACCCGTGGAAAATTTCACGCGTGCTTGACATTATTTTGCGAAAGATGCATTTGTTTGAAAATGTATCACTGCATACTTTCAGTAATATTACTTGGAAAAATAATGATGAGCATGCCCCTTCCCTTTTGGCTAGGTGCGTTCAGTAACAGCTTGGCATAGATTTTAGTACTATTATTCATTTTAGATCACCATTCTCTCTTTGCAACATTATGAAAGCAGTGCCATTTTCCCGGGGGGGGGGGGGGCATTCTCAACTTCGGACACGTTGGAAGGATGTAAGTGTAAGTGAAGTGATTGGTAGTTGAAAGCTGCTTATTCTTTCATGCCCCCCCCCCCAAAAAAAAAAAAAAAAACTTTCTTTCTGGAGTAAACATCTCATTATTTAACGGTATACAAATAATGAATGTTTATGAGTGCAATGGACAGAATATTTCATGAGGTGAAAGATGAAATGATCCATTCAACGAGGCGCAGCCGAGTTGAATGGATCAATAATTTCATCTTTCACCGAATGAAATATTCTGTCCATTGCACGAATGAAAAAACATTCATTATTTGTTTTATATGACACCTAAAAATAGATCAAATCGCAATAAATCAATAGCGCTATACGCTAGCGCGCTATTCACTGCAAACGCAAGCGTTTTACGTACGTAGTGTGCCGGGCTCTCGGCCAGCGTGCAATGGAGCAAATCGTATGGATCCAAAATTGCACGGTAAATGGAGCCACTTTTGCACGATTGATGACGTCATAGTGCAATGGGACAAATGATGAATATCAAACAACCAATCAAATGACAGGGATCTATCTAGGTGTCATATAATAGAGCCTATTGCACATAAATTTACCACACGCCCTTGTTGAGTGGCGCCGAGTTAAATACGCTTGTATGCCCTTTTATTAAACGAAAGATGAAAAATTAAATATGAATTCATTGCCACATCGTTGGTGTCGTACTCGTTCCATAATACTTTATTGGTCTATTTTTCTTTTCTGTGTCTTAATTTCCTCACATTATTCCTTCTTGTCGCTTCCTTTCTGTCACCCTTTATCTTTACGTTTTATTCTTTTATATCACCTTTCAATCTGATATTGTTCTTTCCTCATGTTTCCTTTATTTTTTTGCTTATTTCACCTGCAGTTTCCTTTGTCTTTCCCTTATGTATATAGACATATTTCTTTTTTTTAATTCTCTGTATTTTCTCATTTCATTCTTTGTCGCCTTTTCCTTTCCTTCTTCCTTTACCTTTATTCTTTCTTCCGTATAGAGGCTGATATTGTTTTTCTATCTTTTCTGTCGTTCCTCTATTTTTTTCTTTTTTATCTTCCTTTCTGTCTTCCTAAATTTTCTTTCATCTTTTCTTCCATCCTTCCTACATAGACATATTTCTTTATTTCAATTATATTTTCTTTCTGTTTTACCTGTCTTCCTTTCCATTTTCATTTATTCATCTTTTCTTCTATCCTTCCTATATATTTTTTAATTTTTCTATCCCATTATTTTCTTACAAGTCATGTAAAAGTGCATGAACCTTGATTTATCTTGTCTTCAGTCCAAGTTCCCTTTACTAAGCTTATTTCTTTTCAGTACGAGTTCTCTTGTACTATAAGGGTAGGGGGCCTACTTCTTATTCTTTTTTTTTTCTTCCATCATGTATTCCCTTGTTTCTTTATCTACTTAGCTTTATCGTTCCATTTCTCTCTCATTCTTCTTTTTACCTTTTTTGAAACCATTCTTCCATGTTCCTCTTTTAAACGTGACCGAAATCCCGCTGCTTTCAAGCCATGATTATGGCAAAATTAAAACACAACTTTTCCTGTTCAGTTTGGCGATCTTACTCATGATTAAATCTTACGGACGGCGAATGATTGCATGAACGTACACGCATTTTAAAACTGTTTTTAAACGTATTAAAAAGAAAACAAAATTAAACAAAATTAAAAAAAAACAAAAAAAAAACATGATCTCTACGCGAATTTAAACCCGCCCGCCATTAATGGCGTACTATAGTACATTGCACTACACGCGCGAGCCACAACACTCTAAACGAAAGCATATGGCCTATCACCGTTTATAAAAATACAGAACTCAGTGATACATCAGCCTACACACCCTCTCCAACAGTATCGTATTCAAAAAGCTGTTTATAATTCCTTTTATAATTTGTTCAAATTCCCGAGATTTAATCGTAATTACAATGATACACACCTCGATAGGAGTTATAGGTTACTTAGGCCCTATAATCGTATTAAGTCAACTCGCAAGAGCATGGCATGGATAAACTATGAAAACAAAGATAACAGAGCGTCGTATTTAGGAGATACCTCACGTGGGTCGGCCAGTATGGGTTGCACATGCAAGTTACTACTCGACCTAATGAAGTTGTTGATCTCTTGATTATATGTCTATGGGGAGGGACCACGACAGAGTGCACAGCTGTTTTCGCCGTCAGCAGTAAGGGATCTCCACGGAAAGTGGCCGTTCCTTCGACTGATCGTTCCCCAAAATCTCCCCAATCAGGTTTAGTGATGTCGACGACGATGACGGGGTCAGTGTGGCACGTGGTATAACGAATTATGGAATTATGTCAAGGTTTCCCCGCAACGGCAAGGGCGGACTTGGTCGAGGAAAAATAGCTATAGCCGTAAAAAGAATGGGCAAGGGTCTGGCTTATCATTTTAATATATAGATGAAAAAGGACCCAACCGTGTTTTGAACTAAACGCGTAACAAAAGCCTGATTTTGGCCTGAAAATGGTAAGCATAAACGCACCCTTAGGTCACCGTGACGTGCAAACGGCGTACTCTCTGCACAGGCTTCTTGTGGAGGTCTCAAGAAGTCCGTGGCTCCGAACACTGCTATACCGAGCAGTTCAACGTTAGGTGTACGAGCAGGCCCCTGGGAACAATTTTTTTCACAAGGGGTGCTGAGCCTCTGAGCCACATTATTAGTTTACCGCACCTTAAGCAAGCAGTGTTTCAGTGTTCAGGGAATATGTAGGGGGGGGGGGGAGTGTAAGATCTAAATTTGCTGACAGTTATGCTACATTCTAAGTCAGATCTAAGTGCCCCCCCCCCCCTCACACAAAACACAAGAATTTATTTTCAAACAATATCGCAGATGTAGTATTTTATTATCTTGATGAAACATTTAGAGGTCGCGAAGCGTTTTTTCATATTTTTTTTTTTTTTTTTTTTGGGGGGGAGGAATGATGATTCTTTTCATATTATTGGAACCACCTTGTTTTTAGCGAGTGAAGCGAGCGAGCCGAAAATATAGACTCCTTGAAACTTCTTGTAAAGAAAGATCGATGAGTTATTTTGTCATCAAAATACAGTGTGGGCCTAAAGATATCTGAAGCGGACACCGGCGTAAACCTGTTTCGAGATTCGGGGGAAGGGTATGATCGAAATATTTTGCCGAAATTTCTAGGTCACACTCCAATATACACACCTTATAATAAATAATAATAATAATGATAATAATAATAATGATAATAATAATAATAATAATAATAATAGTAATAATAATGATAATAATAATAATAATAATAATAATAATAGTAATAATAATAATAATATGTCTGTAATGTTCTCCCAGGGGGCCCTGTAAGAATATTATTACCCTGGCTTTAGCTTGAGCAACCGTAGCGCTTCGCCTTTTCGCCCCCCCCCCCCTACCTCCCAATTATATTAATTTTGTTGATTTTGCGAGCGAGCTAGAAATAACGACTTATTATTATTATTATTATTATTATTATTATTATTATTATTTTGGTCAAAATACACTCGAGGCCTTATGATATTTAAATGGCATATTTGGTCACCTCACTACCAAATATATAGACCAATTTCACAACGCAAGAGGGCAGCAGACTGTTCGACACAGTTCGACATACTGCGGTGGGTGCTCCAACTTTTATAGTACACAAGTCAATAGCGCGTTATATACATTCGTTCAATTTGTTGTCTATTTTGACCAATATATGCAGATTTCTTTTAATATTTGCAATGAGAAATTGTCAGGGAAGTTCAGGTCGCAGCTGTGCGGTGCTCGAATGCCACAAGAATTGCAGAAAGTTTAAAAATTGGAAGCTAACTGAGTGAGAAATTCACTCGCTTTTGACTCATGAAGCCTGTTTGTGCGAGAAGCCGTACTCCCTACACAGGTTTCCGTAAGCAGTGTGAAGGAATTCGTCGCCAGTGGCTAAAAACATCAACAGAAAGGACTTTGAAGTCAAGAAACATTATCATTATGTACTTTGGCGTAAAATTTAATGAGTGAAAACATGACATTGTAAACATGGTAAACAGGGTAAGATTGAGGGCTCCCGTTTACTACGGCTTCTATGCTGCAATCGAACTTTTACTGACAAAACTAAGTTGAAAAACCATCGAAAGTACAAAAATACATCATACCTTCATCTGTCAGATATGGCCATTGTCTTACCTCATCTACCCATGTATCCATGCTTTATTTTATTGATCTAGAATAAAGTAAATGGAACAATATCAGGGCATATCTCATATCTTACATTCATTTTGTACACAGAACTAATCGCTGTCAGCGCGCTTGCCCACCGCAGCAATGGCGTCGCCGATAGAGGGCCAAATACATAAACCGGAGGTGAAATTGGTCTATACCTCGCTGGTCCAATAATTGCATGTTTGCTCTCCCAAGCCACCTTGTTTCTAAATAGGCTATTATAAATTTTACAAGCGAGCGAAGTGAGCAGGGAAAGCACACTCTTTCCATGATAAAGTATCATTTTGTCACCAGAATACACCACATGCCTATAAAATATCTCAAATGTATTCGGTCATCTCCTTTGCATGCCCAATTTGCTTGCCTTCTCATATACTAGTAATCATTTATATGTGCGAGCGTAGCGAACGAAGAAAAATATATAAAAATACACCAAATGATTCTATGATGTGCATTCCCTGAGAAGAGGACTTAGTGCATTGACCCTCTACTCGTGCTTTATATTTATCACCATCTTCTCTTCTCACACAGGGTATAGGAATAATAATCACTGTCATAGGTCATTATTTCCTGAAATTTCATCAATTTTAAGTCAACTTGCCGCTCGAATCCTTGCAACTATATGGGCCTAACTGACAATTTATGAGCAGAAGAATAGCATAAACTTTGGATGGAGACAAGATGCAAACCTATTTCTGTTCTTAAAGGAGAAGTCCAGACAATTTCATTAAAATTACGCTATAAACCCCTGATAAAGCTTAAAATTCACGCTAAATGTTGGCTTTTTTACTCCGAATAACTGAATTTCCCACCGAAACCCAAATATGGTCATTGGTCGTGTGACGTAGGCGATGCATTCGCACTACGCATCCGGACTTATTCTTTGCACATTCTCTGTGCAAAATACCGATATGTCTAGCTTTTGGGTGTACAAATCACACCAACTCTGTTCCAAAGAGAAGTTTTTTGCAATCCCGAATCCCCTGACAGACCGGGAGAGGTGTGTCTGATGAATTAATGATATTAGAACGGAAAAATTCTACTTCAAAACTTATAAATTTTCGAGGTTAAAGAGCCGGAATGTGGTACACGTATATCGCTGGAAATCGCCTGGCCTGCCTGATGCGGTGCATCAGCTACGTCACTGGGCCCGGGTGCGAACTGTATTGTGGATGAAAATGGGCTCGTACTAGAACTACTGTTTATACAAGTTACTTGTTGATTACTCGGTAATCCTAGGGTATGTAAAGTAAGACATTTTCTAGCTGCTGATTTTTTTCTCTTTATGATCTATGCTTACAAAAATCGCCTAGACTTCTCCTTTAAGAATAGTAATATACGCGGCATTGGTTAATACTGAATATGTGAGCGAGCGAAGAGAGCGAACGCTTCCAGGTTTCTCCCTTTTTCATTCCCCATTTCCTTTCTTTTTACATCTCTTTGACAATATCATTTCTTCAAAAAGTAGGGGGATATTTGTAAACACCATCCCCACTCTCCCAAAAATGTGTGTGTGTGTGGGGGGGGGGGAGGGGTATATACATCTCATCCCCGGGATTTACGCCAGTGGAAGTGGAGTGAGTGAGCCAAAAATAGCCATTCTTGTTATGAAAGAAGTGTATTTGGTCGTAAAAAGGACCACTATAGGCCTATTAGATATCTGAATGACATGATCACCGTGCTGCCAAATATGACTTTATTTTGACACCTCGCTGGTCCAGTTGTTTGCTGTCTCGATGTTTGCTGTCTTCTTTTTTTGACGATAGTAGTATCATTTGTGAGCCATCCTGGGAAAATGGGTATTATAGGTGAAATTTCGGATTTTGAGTTTTTTATGCTAATAGGTACTTGGACACATGTGCGATGTGTACCTGAAATATTAGAGTCTAATTCACATGTTTTTTCTAGATATGGCCACTTGAAATGCCCCCTCCCCCCCCCCTCCACGCGAGCAATTCGGCTGTTTCGGCCTTTTACCCTTATGAATCAGGCAAATAATGATTGTTTAATGTAAGATGGAAGGGTGGAGGGGTGCTGTACAATCCAATATTGTATTTATTTTTTTGTTTTAAAAGATTGATGGAAAATTTAAATGCAAGCACGTGACATGCACACACACCCAACACTACACCCACACACACTCACCCACACACACATGCAGATAAAATACTAAAACATCGCCTATAAAAAAGGCAATTTCAAGAGGTTTTTATTTGCCAATACAAAAGAGTATGGGAGGGCTTCACCCCATCTCATTTCATGAACAAACTCACCCACACACACACACACCTTCATACCTGTCCTCCTACTGCTTTACAAACAAGTGCACCCCCTCACACACACACACACACACACACCCACGCACAAAACACACGCACAAAACACGCACACCTAACCTGCACCCCACAAACATGATATGCACGCACACACAAACAGGTTTACCACAATCAGACATACATAAATTTCTAAAATTAAAACTGGGTTGTTAGCATACTTAAAAGTATCTTTCAGTGAAACCTTGGTCAATTTTGCTTTAAAACAAAAAGAAAAACAAATAAAAGCATTGTCAATTCTGATGGGAGGGGGAGGTTGGAGGTAATTTCATCATGAACTGTCAACATCAGATACAATTCCTGACTTTGGTCTTTGTGATATTACCTCCCCTAACCTTTAATCCTTCACCTCCTAGATATCGGGCTTTTACTTTCAGATACTAGTATCTAATTTGTGATCTTGCTCATTTCCGTTTCAATTCAAAATTGAAAGAACACAAATTAATGTGCATACAACCCAGTTTTATGATTTATACAATGTGCAAATTATAAGTAGCAATAATCACACAGAAAACGTGTAAAAATTTTCGAAGAAACTAAAAAACGAGGGAGCACCCCCAAGGGCGAAAAGCAACCA
Source organism: Echinometra lucunter (assembly GCA_029962745.1). Lineage (NCBI taxonomy): Eukaryota > Metazoa > Echinodermata > Echinoidea > Camarodonta > Echinometridae > Echinometra > Echinometra lucunter. The sequence continues at coordinate 15,791 of JAPZVO010000101.1, forward strand.
AGCTTTTCATGAGGGTGCTTTTGCATTTTTAAAGTGAAATTGAAGGATTTGGCGCACATCTTAGGTGGATTTTCAAACAAAAATTGGGGGGGGGGCAACTTTCCCCTGGTACGTATGGTCATGCCTGCTGATCAAACTGGATTATAAAACTGACTGTACTGGTTTCTTTCGTTGGTGTTCATTTCTGTACACATCAAGCAGTTGTCTATCATACTGGTCTAACATTACCATACACCACACCTTAGCCAAGTGAAGATGGCATCCTCCTCTGACAGCGAAAAAAGTAAACATTTTTTGTTATATACACTTCGTAGTATGGAACCATTAAAATTTTTCCTTCCATCAAACATAAAAGAGTTCCCTGCTGTTCCATTTCCTCTGCCTGCCAGGAAGGGTGAGGTGAGAGGTCTGCCTTGTTCTCATCCAAGAATGGGCGGATCTCTTTCCACAGGTACTTTTTGCAGTCCAGGAAAAGTCCAGCTGCTGGATTGAGTGGGGGCATCTGCAAAAATACTGGGTTGTTGGGAGAGTTCATCAGAAGGTGGAATCTCTTCTTTTACCTTGTTGGATTTCTTGGCTTTAAACTACACCTGGTTCTGCTGACTCAAACCTGCATGATTGAAAATACGAAATGATTATTTTTCTAATATTATATCAAAATAAGGCTAATATTAGTCTTGCCTTTTGTTTTCTTTTGATAATATACAAGTGAATGATTGACAATGTAATAGACAACACAATCTTATTCATTTCTCCAATCAGTTTTCATTACAATTTTCATGTCATTTAGTTTCTAAATTGAAGACCTCTGCTCAAATGGCAAAAGAAAATGAAATTTAATTAATATTTTCACATTTTAAGGGTCATCACTGCAAAAAGCAAAAACAAACAAGGAGTGGAAAAGCCCAGAATAATAAGATTGTGGGGAAAAGTAAATACTGAAAAAGAAGAAAAAAAAAAATTGTACATATTTTTTCTGTAACTATCAACAAAAAACCTAAGAAAATGGAACAGAATTTTGCACAGTTGAAAGGCCTGCTTTATCTGTTTGTCAGAACTTTGGGCCACAATGTACATGTTGACTACTATTGCTACTAGGCACACACTGTAAAAAAGAAACAAAATGTGCTTGTACCTGAAGAAGTGGTATTGGTTAATCCTAGAGGCCTGGATTATGCCTTCAAGTACTGTTGTCAACTGCAGGTTGGTTCTAGGGTTTCAGGCAGGACAACCGCACGTTCAACGAATATATCCTGAAAGCACTGGACAGCTTCAGCCTTTCTGTGGACATAAATCATATCAAACAGGTTAATGTTGTCATTCTATACTCAGACAATGCATGGCATACATGAAAGTGATTGTAACTGTAACATCATTTCTACATGAACATAAATTAATTAAAATGGCAATAACAAGAATAGGAGTCCTTTTATTGTTTTGATTTAAGTTCAAACACATCTCATAATATTACTTCAGTTTCATTTTGAACCTTTACATGTACATCTTTAAAGATAAATATTGTTTTTAACCTTTTTGTATTTAAAAAATCATTTTGACATGCAACACTTGCTGATAAAAATCACATTGGGGAAAAGAATTGTGTTGGCATAACCCACCTACATGTACCATAAAATGACCCCCCCCTTAACTTTTTCCACAATTTACATTAAAAATTGTGCAGTAGTGACAAGAAAACTTCATAAAGTAATCAGAAGAACAGGTCTAGGCCTACTTGTATACAAAAAGAATGTGTTCACTTTTCAGTGTTTCAAGCTTGTGTTGCTATTGTGTAAAATGGGAATAGGCCTTTCATGGTAATCTGAGTGCATTTTTCAGCAATAATGGTATCCCGGGGGGGGGGGGGGGTCACTCTCCACATGGCCTGCTACCCACCCGTGTCCGACAACCTCAGAAATGCACCCTAAATGGCGTAACCTATTAACCAAATTTGCAACCCTAAATGGCGTAACCCATGAAAAAAGCCACCCTAAGTGGCGTGAACAGGGAAATCCCCTAATTTGATACCCTAAGTGGCGTAAACATTGAAATCGATTAATTTGATACTTAAAGGCCCTATTTCACCAACGGAGACGTCTCTGCGACAAGTTTCAAAATAATTATAATGGAGCATTTGCAGGATCATGCACATGACTTGGACCAGGAGGAATGTCAGTACGCGTTCAGTCACGCGGTTTCTAAAGTGGGTCAAACATCATCTGGTAGAGTCGCGGAGACATCTCTGCATTCTGCAACGTCTCATCAGTCTTTCTGGTCTCCTCCTAGTCTCCGCGACGTCTCTGAGATGGCTCAGAGACGTCTTGGAGATATTGCAGAGACGTCTCAGCAGTCACGGATATAGTCTCCGCAACTAATGGATACGTCTCGGAGACGTCGCGGAGACTTTGCAGAGACTGTAAAAAGTCTCCCCCCCCCAAAAAAAAAAAAAAAAAAAAAAAAAAAGCATGTTCGAATTTCTTGCGATGCCTCAGAGACTACATATTTTGCTCATTTCTTTTTTAAAATGCTGTTCAAATTTATCTCCTTTTATTGAAACAGTGAAATTTCTGGGGTAAAGTTACCCTTTAAGTCTTAGAAAAAAAATTTACTCGTGTGATTTTTGCACCTATCATTTGTGGTTAAATAATTCATTAAGCTGAAATATACTAGTCTATTCATTCAGAAATGCAATTTTGTTTTTGCATTGAATTGTACACAAAGACAAGTCAAGCTATCACTCCCGTGAGTGGGTCAATCAAGGACAGGATAGATCTACATGTAAGTAACACTAGGCCACTACTGACTTGAATTGAAAAACACAACACAATTAACGGTATATGGGGCTGGCCTCTAGGAATAACAACACGAAAGAAAACCAGTGAAACAAAGTACACACGAGTAAAACTTTTTCTCAGACTTGATATATTTACTCACAAATAAACAGCTCTTCTATGGTAAATAAAATTTCCGTCAATTGAAACACACGATGCCATAATAATGTGTTTTGAGACGTTTGGAAAATGCTAGATAAAAAAGAAATTGTGGCACTTGAGAGTACTTTTAAGTGTTTCCGGTGTCTGTGGTCGGCTTCCAACGAGGGCACTGTTGCTTTATCCATTTGTTAAAATATCGATGGTGCAAATGCATGCCGTGCAGCCGAGCATAGTCGCTTCAAACAGGCACTAACGGTTGCATTAGCATCGATGATAAGCATAGCCATAGCATAGCATCCTCTGCGCGCGACCTATGGGCGTGTGTATGGTAACGCGTGCTGCCTAGTATAGAGCCGGGTGTAAGAGACTAGCTTGGGGGACTGTACGGGAGTCACTCTCATAAGTGCTGGCACTGGCCGCGCCGGCGTGTGCGACGTGCGAGGATTATTTTGTATCCCTATGGTGTAATGGCGTAGGTATGTTCAAATTTGCCTAAATTTGCAACCTTAAATGGCGTAGATTAAATTTGCACCCCTAAATGGCGTAATCTACATAACCAAATTAGCAACCCTAAATGGCGTGAAGAGTGAGAAAAGGCTACCCTAAGAGGCGATTTACCAGCGAATGGTGCTGAAAAGCAACCCTTTTTGCCAAAGACGTCGACGACGCCTGAGTGCCTGAAACGGGACCCTTTTCGACGCTTTTTCTGGACGCGGGTGCGTAGCAGGCCATGTGGAGAGTGACCCCCCCGGGAATGGTATAGTGCTATTTTTAGCACTGACTGCACCAACACAGCTGCCCTGTGAATCCATGTGTCTGCAATACAACAAAATAAAATGTGACATTCATTTTAATAGCAAAATGTGCTGGAAATTTGCTGGAAAAAATTACATGCACGCCAATTAACAAAATGTAGACAACATCTAAGTTACTTACACACGAGGAAAAATTGGTTTAACGTTAGAAATATTTCTAGGAATATTGGAAAGGTGTAATTTTGTTAAGATTTCGAATGATAAACGTAGTGAAAGGTTCAACTCAGCTACGCCTCGTTAAACAGAATTTCAATCTTTCACTAATCTTGTAATCTAATTTGGCCTAAAAATTAGACTAACTTGTTACTTTCTAACCTATCGTGACGTTAGTACGAAAAAAAAAGCCAATTCATACCACACATCTAAAATTCAACAAATAACAGAAGTGGGTGAGAATATGAACAGTTCTTAAGAAAAAGAAAAGAATTCATATCAATTTGTTTGCGCTCCTTTTTTGCAGCGCGTAGCGTGTTAAATTATTTCCCTATGGAGAATAATAGAAAATACGCCGTTTTTGAGGGATTTGCTAAGATATCTCCCAAACGCGTCAACAAGGTGATCTATCAAAACAGAATAGAATAGAGCAGATTCTCACCTTGAACATGATATGATTTTCATTTAATTTTAGTCAAATTAAGTTCTGTCACTTTTGAGGTTTTTGGAACCTTTCTTGATGATTTTGGAAATCCATTTGTACATGAGCCAATGGGCAATTGCGGGAAACGAAACGTTTGGTGCGACTTCACATTGTTGTAAAAAAATATATACGTCACAATAGACCCTATCAAAAAAAGACATTTTGCAGAAAATGCTGTAGATTGCGAATACCTAAGAATGATTTTGATTGGATAAAAAAAACCTCTGTCACTTTTCACATTTGCAAAAGCTTTTGCAATTGGTCACTATAGTTTGGCGGGTTCAGCCGATGGCATTGTGTGTACACAGTATAGTACACAGTACACACGCATAGCTAGGCAACGCAGCGCGTGAAGAATTTTGCACGTTTTCATGCACCAGGGCCCCGGCCGGCCGGCCCGCCCAGCAGGACAGAAGAGATGGCAAGGAGGTGAGAGTAAAAGAGGGAAAAAAAAGCACAAGCCAATGAATGCAAGTGATCAAGAAGAGTTACAAAACTGAAGGGAGTGAGAAAACAAGGAAAGTGAGAGGGAAATTTATGAAAACAAGTAATGCGAGGAAAAATGACAAGAAAAGGAGAGAAAGGAGAAGAAGTGAAAACACGCAGCTGAGTGCGCTCACGATATGTAAGTTGAACACCCCTGCACCGCAATGTAGCAGCCCGCCACTATACACGTAGACTGCCTGCACGATGCGAAGACAGCGGCGCGTATTAGTGACTGTGCGTTAAACGTCCCATTTCTATGCCTTATAAGAGGAGCGTTTTTTGTACACAATAAATTGATATGCTTCCACCGACCAACAAGCTAAACTAAATTTTTTGTACGATATCCTCTGGCACTCGGGAATGAATCTACATTTTTGTCCTCTTACGTAAAGAAAGGACTTGCTCGGCAGGGTACCAGCGAGCTGCAACAGCCGACAGCAGGGCGAGCCGAGCCTGTCGGCTCGCCAGGCGTAGATCTACCGTTAGACCTACAGGTTATTATTCTAGGCTAGCAGTTTTTTGTTTTGTTTTAATTTGATTTGCTTGTGGTTCGCACACATCCCTTTTACATTCATTTTGACATTCCCGGCACTATTGTGAACCGAATTTTATTTTTTAAAAAAAGAAAGAAATTAAGCGACAGCACATTTAACTTACCTTGATGGGTGAGAGAATTCTCCCCCTTCCTGATTGAAATGTTCATGCGAATCCACACAGCTGAAAACGGGGAAATCCCGGATCGGACTCGACTCGTAACAATTTTGCGCTAGCAAATTTTCCCGCAACTCAGATCAGCTAGCGATAGCAACTCAGCGCAGCAGCTCAGGCCAGGCGCGCCAGAAAAAAAAAGTATGCGCATTAAACCGCGTCCTAGCCAATCACTTGCTTTTCACCTACAGTCTGGTTTTCGCGCGACGGCTCACATTTGGTAATCGAAATACACTTAACGGCCGGAATTCACAACAGTGGTTTATTTTAGTCCATGGTTTAAATCTGGTTTAAACCTGGTAGGGCCTATTAAATCTCAGATTTAGACCACGAGCATTTCACAAAAGAGGTTGAAATTAAACCATGGGTTAAATACGTCATGATACGTCATTATTTTTAGTCTGCCCAGGGGGGTGGTTTATCCATGGTTTATCTGTGGTCTAAATTTCTGCGCATGTGCATTCGCTACTATATTTGTCCATTTTTTCAACTCGACAAAGTTTTGACAAAAATAGCACAAACAACCATAAGTTTTTACGTGTCAAAAATGCCGTCAATAGACAAAAGTCGTAAGTATTTTACATATTTCAGATCATGAATATTATTGCTGTCGTATTTGTGTTATTAAATGATCCTTCGTGTGTTTGAATGCAACTATACAATGACAATCTCGTGAATTTTTTGCAGAGCTGTAATTTTATCGCAAGAGTTGAATGAGCGTAGTCCCATTCGTCCATTTATGTGTTCGATGATCGCCGGTACTTCCTCGCGTATGTGGACGGGGCCCAAACTTACATCTGGGTCCTGGGACTGTTTCAGACTACACATTTGGGCACTGACCAAAGCAAGATGTAATTTTCTTAAATTTTCTACGTTTCCTGATTCAGGAAGTGTTCAGCTCTTAATACTAGTCTAGATTTTCGATTTACCAGGCTCAAATTTTGTGTCAGATTCAAGTCGAGACCCAGGGGGGGGGGGGGCACTCAAATTTTTGGGGATGTGGGTGTACCTCTGCCAGTCTCAAAACAGGGGGCTACGGAGCTAAATGGCTACCTGAGGAAACCAGTTTTTGAGGGTCTAGGGAGCTAACAGTTAAAGAGCTCATGGGCCATGGGCAGAGTTAATTTGGAGGGTCTCACTCTCAGGAGCTAAGCTGAGCTTGCTGCCATGCAGCCTTGGCCCTTGCCTATAGGCCTCGCTAGGAGGCTCTGGAGCGAGCGTTCCCGGGCCGGGCGCGCGCTTCCCTGGCAGTGGGCTGTGCGCATTGTTTTCGCATAATAGATCTAACATGTCTAGGGAGCGAGTCGGAAGCGAGGAGCTGAAATGAGCTTGCCGCTAGGCCCGGCTAGGAACTAGGGAGCGAGCGTTCCCGGGCAGTGGGCTGTTCGGATTTTTTTCGCATTTCTTGGGAGCGAGCCGGAAGCAAATCGAGGTGCGGTTGGTTAAAATCGCATATCATGAAGACATGAGAGCGACCTGAGAAGGTTGAAAATGGGGGTCGTCACAGCGGCACATACCTGTGTGACACGGGTGAGTGCCCCCCCCCCCCCCCCCTTGAGACATGCAAGAGTCAGAGACTGAGCCTCACTCTGACTCTGAGTTCACTGACCTCGCCTCGTGAGGTAACTGTTAGACTGATAATTCTGTCTCAAATTTCGTCAGGCTCTTATTCTTGTAGGGTCGGCTCTCCAAAAATTCTGTCTCAAAATTTCCTCATTTTAGAGACAGAAGCGCCTAAAGACAGTACTATCGCATGAGAAGCCACTGGAAAACGACCTAACGTTAGGCCTAACGCTAAATTCATCGTTCATACATTAAAATTTATGTTTAAAAACCCAGATCAGTGTCATAGAGAGATCTGACTTTTAAAATTATCTTAGCTTACCAATTTCATGAGCTGTTAACTTTCCATTTTCAGGTAGATCCAGGGTCCTCTCGATTGAAAATCTTGCAGCCAGCCTCTAGCTGTTCGCCTCTGCTTTTCGGAGATCAGCGAATTCGAGCTACAGTGGCAATCCAGCTCGCAATTCAACCATATTTAAACCAGTACGAAACAACAACAACATCATTCGTTTGGGCATATAACAGTACGTACGAGCGATGATGTTATTATTTCGTAGTGGTTTGAATATGGTTTAAATGGAGCTCGACTTTGCTGATCTCCAAAAAGCGGAGGTGAACAGAGAGAGGGGGGTTGGCCATGGAGACTAAATCCAGACCGAAATATTCTGTCTTTAGGCTATTTAGCCTCTAGTTTGTGTAGGGTCCGCTCTAGACATAACTACTTAGAAGCCTGTAGTACCAATAGTTAGGGTGTAATTGACTGTCAGTGCACTGACGGCCCGAAAAATTTATATAAATTCTATTTTTTGATGGTGTGTGAAGACCAAGAAACGCTCAGTGAGAGAACAGGCAGTTGTGATGGAGCCATGTTTCATCAAGAAACATACTGAGCCAAGCATTTCTGGACCTGTTACTGTTCCATCAAACACATGTACATCAGATGCCAAGGAATCAGATACAATGTGGATACTTTCAAGGAAACTAAATGAAGCTCAGCAAGTAGTACCAGGCTGGGGAGGATGGATTTCTCTTACTGGTGGTCAAGAAGAGGAAAGAAAGTCAACTGTTGAATACATGCCTCCTGTCAATTCACCAATCACCGATAATGCAACGGTCATGCATGTCTTGAAAATATCTCAAGAAGCAACAGCTGCACTTGGACAAAACTACACAATCATCACATTTGACCTAGCAGCAGCAAAGAAGGCCTATGAAATCATCTGGTGTTATCCAAGCAAGTTTAAGAATATCATCATCCGCCTTGGAGCTTTTCACATGGCCTGTACATACATTGGTGCTTTGGGGAAGTACATGAAGGGCAGTGGGCTGGAAGAGGTCATTGTTGAGTCTAGCGTGTGTGCAAGTGGTTCCATTGACAAAGTTCTCTCTCTGGCAGACACTACAACAGGGCTAGATATGTTCTCAGAACAGTTCTTGGAGCTTTGGAGCGGCTGCTGTTAGCTTCATACCAGGACGAAGAGGGTGCAGTCTTTGCCGAAGAGGAGGTGGAACTCATCAACAAGGTAGCTCAGAACCCCAGCAAAGAATCCCTGTCAGCTTTGAAGCAACACCCCAAATGGCAAGAATGGTTTCAGAAGTATGAGCGATACAAGCTCAAGCTGCGTAACGGAGATGGTGGCAAAACTGCACAATTTTGGATTGGCTTTATGGACAAAGTGTGGCTCTTAATGCGATTCCTCAGAGCAACCAAGACCAATGATCTTACCTTGCACATTGACTGTCTCCATGAGATGTGTCCGCTCTTCTTCAGCCAAGACAAGCAAAACTATGCAAGTTATACTGCAGTGTACCTGAACACACTACTCAACCTCCCAGACACACATCCAGGTGCATTTGAGTTACTGGAGAAGAAGGGGATCAGTGCCAATCGGTCAGAAGTGCCAAACTCAAGAAATGCAGTTGACATAACCATTGAACAGACCTACAACCGCCATGCCAGTGGGCATGGTCCAGGGATCATTGGATTCAGCCGGAATCTCGCTGCCTATCATAGATGGAGCTGCACTCGACATGCACGTGCCAGCTATCTACAGGTAAAAATAGTTTGTGTGAGATAGCCAGAAAATATGCAATAAGTGTATCTACATGTATTCTTCTTACATTTTTCTCACTGCACTCCCCAAAAATCAAATCATTCATTCAAAATGAATGAAAAAATATTGTTTCAATTGCCAATGTGTCTTTCCTCTTTAAATCATTATTTCTGTTATGATATAAGAATATGTGAAATAATTTACATTGACCAGTTTATCATTAAGTATGAAATTAATTTCCATGTTTTGTGGTCCACAGTGGACTGCAAGAATCTTTCCTACTCAGTCTATTCCACTAATACTCCAAACCATACCCAATTATCATTATAATATTTTTTGCATAATTTGTTCCAGAAACAGAAAATAAAATAAAATTTATAATTAAAATAATAGATTATTATATTTCAATATCTATCTCTATTATTAAAGGTTCATTTGTTTTTCTTCAAACACTTAGGCAAATCTTGACAGTGCTGGTCTACAAACCGAGGAAGTAAGCAGGCACAAAGATGCCAACCCAGCAGAGACTGTGATAGGAGAGCGTGCTGTTAGTAAAGTTGTGAGGGCTTTCCAGGGTTTCATGAATCCCTTCAGTGCTCCAAATAAGAGCAAGCTTTACTGCATATCTTCAGGACGGCCAATTTCAGAGGATGTAGAAATGGATGTACTTCAAGTTGACAAACATGGGACTGCATCATACAAATCCTTTGTGCAGGAAAGGCTAGTAGAGAAAACATCGGGCATTCATTGTCCAATCAAGAGAATGAACTTGAAGTCCTTTCGATGGCAGTGAAAACACGTGTGACAAGCTCAGCAAAGAAGACAAAGGAGCTAGCAGCAGAAAGAAACGTGTTTGGGCAGCTGATACTCCTAGCAATGACCCATGAAATCTGTCTGGAAAAAGTGATGACATACCCACTGGGTCCTATACCTTGGAGCTTTGCATCAGCCGATGGTTCACCTGTAAAGACAGACAAATCAAAGCTCCTCCACAAATTGGAAGAAGGACTTGATTTGCCTGAAGCTCCAGAAGCAGCCATGCACGTGATTGATGGGAATGCAGTGATCCAAGCCATAAGCCAGGTTCCAGAAACATTTGGTGGATTGGCAGAAAGAGTGTTTCATCAACTGCCAAAAGCCAAACGTGTTGACTTTGTCACAGACACTTACAAACAAAACAGCATGAAGAATGTTGAGAGGGAGCGACGGGGTACTTCACAAGAGTTTCTTGTCAGTGGTCTTTTGACCAAAGTTCCTCGCGACTTCAAGCAGTTCCTGGCAAACAGTACAAATAAGACACAACTCATCAAACTCATTCTTCGTGAGTGCCAAACAGACAAGTATGCCTGGAGGCTATTAGGGCGGCAGGTGATGTTCGTGTCTGGAGAGGAATGTTGGATGTTGACCAGCAGTGATGGCCTAACAACTGATGCCAACTTGATTGCAGCTTTGCAATCAACACAGGTAGATAATTTTCTTATATGTCCATGTAACTTAATTGTTGCATTATTTATTGATATGCTGTTTTTGAAATTTTTTCAAATGGACAATGCATATATGTATAACTTTAATATATCATTTTAAGAATGTATATGTCAATGTGAACAATTATGCTTTGAGAAATATTACATTTCATGTTATTTTTAATTTTTAACTTCATGCAGGAAGAGGCCGATACAAGAATTATCCTTCATTGCCTGGACATTTCTACACATTTTCCTGATTCTGATGCCATCATTGTCAGATCCCCTGACACAGATGTGTTCCTTCTCTTGATGAAGTATTCCCAGATCATCGAGGTACCACTCGTCATGGATACAGGAGTTGGTGACAAGCGTCGTTTGATTGACATAAATGCAGTTGTGAGCAACATCGGTGAAGACATTTGCAATGCATTGCTTGGCTTCCACGCTTTCACTGGTTGTGACACCACAAGTGCATTTGTTCGGAAGGGGAAGATCGGACCATTCCGTCTCATGCAGAAATCTCCAAAATGGGTCCAGACCTTTGCACGCCTGGGAATGAGCACTGTACCTTCTACACAACTATGCAATGAATTGGAAGCATTCACCTGCGTGATGTATGGGGCCAGATCTGGTGTTCAAAACATCAACAGACTTCGGTACACCCAGTTCATGACCAGGTACACCCCGAAGAATCGACTCCTGTCAAGTGACACTGGGATCGATACAAGTCTGCTTCCTCCATGCAGATCATCACTTAGGATGCACATCTCACGTGTCAACTATCAGACCATGATCTGGAATCAGGCCAGTCTACAGTTCCCTGAGATACCACTGCCACAAGACACACAAGGATGGGAAATACAAGGACAATCACTCTCCTGTAAATGGAACGACGGCGACATCCTCCCCAAAGAGCTTGTAGACTTGAGTGTTGACATCGATGGTGACACAGATGATGACGAGCAGTTTGTCATCCAAGATGTTGACATCGACAGTGATGAGGAAGAGGAAGATGAAGAGTAGTAATTGGTTTGTAAAATAATATGAACATGAAAGTTTCTTTGTGCTTTCATTACATGTATTTGATAGCACAGGATAATTTGCTGTGAGCATCACTCTTACAAAATGTGTTCACATTTAGCAAGAAGTCCATTACATTACTGTAGTATGTTGTCATGGTAACCACTACAGTGCTCATACCACTATTAATGGCAATAAGCCCCACCTGTTAATGAAGCATAGAGAAAAAAGTCCATAGGGCCACTGCTGTCTTCAACAGCTCAAGAAATCCCCCCCCCAAAAAAAAAACAAACAAAAACAGAGAGAAACCCACATATTGACTGGATATATTGTCAGTGGATGTTTCTATGATACTTTAAGACATATCTGAATCTGTTGTCATGGAAATATCTTGAAGAAAACTGCATGAGCACAAGAAGAAAAAAGGAAAATGACATTGCTCATCAATATTGTTTTACAGTGACAACACAATCAATTGATATTTTTTAATCATTTTGTCATAGATGTATGACATTCATTTAACTTTAGCCATATATGGACTTTGTATAATATAATGCAATTTACTGTTGTCATGGCAACAGGTTGTATCAACCCCATCATATTATTTATCAAATAGAAGAAGATGCGATTCCCCTTCATTTGAGCCCAATTTTATACTAAACGGATAATTAATTCAAAAGTTATTGCGCTTTTTAAAAAAAGTTAGCATTTTCATCTCTCCCTGCCATGGCAACGGCTCTAGAGGCCACACCATTCACTTAGAAAAAAAAGTGGATTCCGATTCCTGGGATTCCAAACTAAAAGAAAAAAACGTGAATAGGAAAAATCCTTAATGGGGAAGGGGGGGGGGAGCTACAAAAGCTGGCCCATGGCCAAAGAAACTTACACACACACACAAAACCACATATTGACAGGATGTATTGTGATCATGTCATTGGCAGTTTCCATGGTTTTTTAAAGACTTATTTGATTCTGTTGTCATGGAAACCACTTGTAGAACATTGAGCATGAGAAGCATAAAGTAAAATCACAATGATCTTCAATATAATAACAGTTTAACAGTGAAAACACAACCATTTTAATATTTTTAATGTTTTTTTTTTAATTTTATTCAACTAATATACTGTTGCCATGGCAACGGGTTGTATTAACCCATCATATTATACATCAACTAGAATAAAATGCAGTTACCCTTCATTCGAGTCTAATTTTATACTAAACGGACAATTAATTCAAAAGTTATTGAACTTTTTGTTAAAAGTTATCATTTTCATCTCACGTTGCCATGGCAACGGCCCTAGAGGCCACACCCACCACTTAGAAAAAAAAAAAAAAACAAGTGGATTCCGATTCCTTGGGGTCCGAACGATAAAAAAAAATAACTGCGAAAAATCCCTAAGGGGGGAGGGGGGGGGGGTCTACACTGGCCCACGGACTACAATAGCCAACAAACGCAAGTTTGAATAAACTAAACTAGAATAACCATGATAACTTCATTGCTGCAAAAAATGGCCACTATGGAGATTCACTATATTCCCCTTAAAATGAAACGTCCTTTCAGTTTTGAAGGTCTGGAGTTAAAGTTTTGGAATGTTATTCTTAAGGAACAGAACAATGCATACCGGTATATGTTTTATAATGAAAAGCATTATGGTACTGGTACATTATCTGTTTTCATTCAATATCACATATTTCATGTAATTTTAACTCCTATGTTATATACAGAGACCTGTCGGACCTGAGCTACATCTCATAGACTGACGAAATCTTTGTGAATTGTATGGGGATGAAGCTTTTTGAATGAGGCATTGCTTTTTGAAGGATACTGCACTCTACTTCATCAACATGCTTGGAGGGGATTTGAGAAGGAACACAGAACGGAATGATGTGCTTCCCGTGCTGGTTCAAGTTATGACAGCTCTACGTTTTTATGTGTTGATGAGTGTTTATTTTTTACCTCAAATTAAGTGCATGTATGTATTTATTTTACATTATTGAAAATAGAGAAATAATTTAGGCTTCAAGGTCGAAGGTCAGTTTGTACATAGAAATGATTCTTTGTGGCGATAAGTCAATAGCCACTTGACAGATCAACTTCAAACTTGGCTCATGTATGCATATGGGAGAAAAAAAAATGCTCTGATTAGATTTTGGGATTTCAACGTCATTAATCCAAGATCGGAGCTAATTTTAAACATGGAAATGGTTTGTTCTCGAGATAGAACCCTTTTGAAGTTCAAATTCGAACTTGATTCATGTATGCATATGACAATGGTCTGAATAGGTTTGGGGTCACAAGGTCAAAGATCAAGGTCAAAGATATCATGTGATACCTGAAAGTAAAGAAAAATCAATGTGAATGTGCCATACATTTCGGATCTGACGATGGTGGAGGCATAAATTCTGGCTTATGCTAAACACTCGGGTCGCGTCGCGGCGCGGCGCGCTGGAAAACACTCGGGTCGCGGCTCGCTGAGCCAATCTTTTTTTCAAATGGTGTCTTCAAATCGGCTTACACGATGGGAAAATTTTATTTAAAATTCTCGATGTCTTTACAACCCTTTTTCATTGTTGTCTTCAAGGCAGGTTCGAGGGGAAAATCTACTATTAAAAAAGAAAAGTTGAAAGTTGCTCTTCATTAACTGAACTAGGCAACTAAGACAAGAATAAGGATTGACAATACGAAAGAAAGAATACTAGGTAGATAAAGAAAGTGTAAGACTGCAAGGAAAGGGGTATGACAGAATGGAACGAGTACAAAGATGAACTGTGTGAAATTAATAAGAGAGGAATACAAAACAATGAAAGAAAGGAATAATATGGAATGATAGGAGTAAAAGTGTAAAATTAAAAGAATTTATTGGTTAGGTTTAACAGTGATAAAGATTTTTTTTTTCTAAATCATATGATAGAAAAACAGAAGGTAAATAAAGGGATAGAATAAAATTTAGAATTTTGTTGTTAAAGACTGACATATGAAAATAAAGTTAAAGGAGAAGTCCAGACGTTTTCACTAAAATTACAACAAAATTCTACATTTTATTCTATCCCTTTATTTACCTTCTGTTTTTCTATCATGTGATTTAGAAAAAAACACAAAAAATCTTTATCACTGTTAAACCTGGCCAATAAATTCTTTCAATTTTACACTTTTACTCCTATCATTTCATATTATTCCTTTCTTTCATTGTTTTGTATTCCTCTCTTATCAATTTCCCACAGTTCATCTTTGTACTCGTTCCATTCTTCCTCGCTTCCATTCTCTCACACTTCCTTCCTTGCAGTCTTACACTTTCTTTAAAGTTCAGTTTATCTACCTAGTATTCTTTCTTTTTTGTTTATTTATTTATTTATTCATTCAGTATTTATTATACAGGGTAGCCCCATCAGTAGTCAAGTACTGTTATACATGGGGGCCCTGTAAAACATAAAACAACACAACAAAGAATACATACAATAAAACAAGTTAAACAAGATGGAAATTCAGGAAAATAAACTAACAAAATAAAATCACTATTACATTGTACTTTCCTTGATATGTCTATGATAAGAGAGGGAAGAGAGGGGAGGATATAGAAAAAGAGGAAGAAATAAAAGGGAGAAAAGAAAAGGAAGGACAGGGAGAGAGAAACAGAAAAAGAGAGAGAGAAGAGAGAGATCAGATTGTGAAAAAACTTGAGTGGAGAGAAGAGATATACCTATATCTTTCGTATTGTCAATCCTAATTCTTGTCTTCTTATTTTTCTATCAGTTTAATGAAGAGCAACTTTCAACTTTTCTTTTTTTTATAGTAGATTTTCCCCTCAAACCCGCCTTAAAGACAACAATGAAGAAGGGTTGTAAAGAAATCGAGAATTTTCAATAAAATTCTCCCATCGTGTAGGCCGATTTGAAGACACCATTAGAAAAAAAAATTGGCTCAGCGAGCCGCGACCCGAGTGTTTTCCAGCGTGCCGCGCCGCGACGTGACCCGAGTGTTTAGTATAAGCCTAAATTCTGGCCGTGCACTGCTGCAGATTCATATTGTTTCATAAGGGAAATAATTTCCAACCAAATGTATATTAATACAATTTCATGTCAAATTGCAGTCTCATTCCAGAGGATGCATGGTGACGAGGCATCATTATCACAGTCACCTGTTTTTGCCGAGTTATCAAAGAGGTTTCTGAAGCTATCAAAAGAAGGAAAAGGGCATTTATGAGTTTTCCAACTGCGATGTCTGGTTGAAAATTCTAAATTTTACAGAAATGTGTTCCTGTGCATGGCTGTATGCAGCGGGGGGAGAGGGGTAGGGGGAGGGAGGCATTCCGGCCCCTGAAATTTTGAATATTTGGGGGTTTTTTACTGAAAATTTTCACAAGATCCACAAAAAGTGTGCACCAAATCTTTCAATTACACTTATAAAAATGCAAAAGTGTTCTCATGACCAGCTTGGTCGCTTCGTTCCCTCGCTTTTGAGCTTCTTCGAAAATTTTTATGCATCCCCCCCCCCCTCCCCCAGGAAAAAATGTCTGTGTACGGCCCTGTTTCTGTGGTGTATGATTGTGCATGTGCAAATGTGTTCTTTTTGGAAGTGTCTTGAAATGTTGATGTGGTCAAGCTTTTATAAGCTGCTTGTTGAAATGGATGAGTTTGGTGACTTACTGGAACAGATCAAGTACAGAATATTTTTTTGAAACAGAGACATTAAAATTCTCATTTTCTAATTTCTAGGCAATGACAGCTATTTGAAAACTTTAATACTGCCCAACAAGAAATTATCACGAAATGCAAATACACAAAGGTAAAAGATCCCATTCTCAAGTGAAATATCAAATTAGAGGTGGCGCAAGGGTTTTTTTTTAATGGGGGGGGGGGGGGGTCGTTCATAGGGAATAAATTGACATTTCAAATGGAAGAAATAATTACAGTTACTTGACCCAACCCTCTCTTTCACAAACTACTCTTCTTTCTCTTTTATTTTCTTCTCTCTTTTTTTTTTCTTTGGCACTTGAAAAATCAAAAGTTAAGCTGTGACCCTCTGCCCCCAGTGCGGTAGCGTACGTACGATCGACCGTACGCACGCTGATCGATGATCGCGAATTATGTGCTCCTAGATAGGCTAGGCGCAGACTAGGAGCGCCTAGGCTAGCGCATAGCTAGCCTAGCCTAGCCTAGGCCCTATAGTTAGATCTATATAGATCTAGATCGGTACGCGGTCTAAGTATCGAAAGGCCAGGCCAGGGCTTCACTCGCTGTAAAGTGTTGCTATATTTCTCGTCTTTGAGCAGAATTCGTCAAAATGAACATCGGGATTCTGTTTTGGCACAATTTAAAGGTAATTCTGATTTTTATTTTTTAATTAATGCCCCTGACCATACGAACGAAACTCGAAAACTAATCTAAGCCGTTTTCGAAATTCGAGTGGTCATCCCACGGCCTACTGGGGCGGAACAGTTGGTGGTGGTCCTCCTCCTGTTTTTTCACAATTATTGAAGTAGCATGAATATTGCTTTTTAGCATTTATGCCACCCTATTCCACAGCTCTTTCATCTACTGTAACGACCACTTTTCCAAATTTTGCCTCGGAGTTCCCCTGGCACTGTACGTCCTCCCAATCTCATGCTTTGTTTTTTGCAAAATTTGTATTAATATCTGTCTTCGTGCAAAGTAGGATTTCCCTTCTATTGCTGATCAACTGCGAAAGTTCATTTCGCTCGCATAACTGCCAATTTTTCCCCTTTCTCTTCCTGTACCCTGCTGACTGTTGCCAGCCTTCTCCGCCATCTTGACAGTAGCAGACAGCTATGTCACGTCAAGATGACAGTAGCATACAGCTACTGCTCTACTGCGCATGCTCAGTCCATGGTTTAAACCAGGTTTAAACCATGGGTCAAATTTAGTACGGTGCTTAGACCATGGCCAGGTTAAACCATGGACTAAATAGCACATCGTTGGTGAAATAGAAATGGATTTAAACCATGGGGAGGTTTAAACTATGGACTAAAAAAAACATGTGGGGCTTTAAACCTGGTACTAAATTAAACCTCTTTTGTGAATTCCAGCCAGAAAATGTACATTCGGTCACCTCACTTGCCGGACTTTTAAAAAATTCATTTATTATTTGTTTGTTTTTTGTTTTTGTTTATGTTTTAGTTTTGCTTTCCGAAACCATCCTGAATCTAAATATCATATGAGCCAGAGCAGCGAGTAAGGAAAAATATACACTTTTTGTAGGTAAAAGGGCTGATTCGTCATCAAAGTACACTATGGCCCCATAAGATATCTAAAAAACGGTCACGTCGCTTGCCCAATTCGATTGCTTTCCCAACCATCATGTATCGAAATATTATACGAACGAGCGCAGCGAGCGAGAAAAATCCACCTCTTTTGCATGGTCGTCATCAAAATACGATACAGTCCTGTCTAAGGTATCTAAATACATATTCGATCAGCTATCTGCAAAATATGAAGTTATTTAGGCGCCTAGCTTGCAGTCCTAAACCCTTTTGTTTCTACAAATCAGCGAAGCGAGCTATACCTACAAAAGCTATATTTTCTTTAGAACGTAGATTTGTCACTGAAATATAGATGACTTTTATAATGTACATCTTCCTGCATGCAGAATTCCATGATATTCTCTGCTGGAATAAGAGTGCTTGCTGCGAAAACATTTTGTTTATTTCTAGATTTGTGAGCGAGAAAAAAGACTTACTACAGAGCTAAGAGCACAAAGCCCAGCGCAATGGGCGCGGAGTATAATCATCAGTGCTTCATATTTCAGTCTGCTGGTGCATAAAGATAATTATGATATGAAGAAGAATGAAGATGGGATGGGAAAATAACTTATTCTGAAGGGTGCTGCTGTGTTATCCCTCATAAAATTTAGGGGGTGCTGCAGCACCCCCAGCACCCCCGGCTCCAAGGGGCCTGTGTACGAGACGCCGGACGAGACGTTTACGTTATATTCTCGCTCAGTATTAGGATTGGTGTAACCTTGGACAGTGTTTGTCATAAAGCTCTGTTATATTCACCTTCAAGTCTGTACGCTTAGTCGGGCTGTTCTGTGTTACAGCTCTTGCAGGATCAGCAGCGGCGGCAATCTTAAATCTGACAGAAGACTTGCCCAACCTGGTTTGCACACCTGGCACTTATTAAGAGAAAAATGAAGCAAAATAGATAGAAATATGGAAATTAGCTCACATTAACACACCTTTCTTAACAGCTCTAATTATTCTATGAGAATATGTATGTTTGTTCTAATAGTGCATGTATAGAACGTTTTGAATTTCAATTAAAGATAGACGAGTGAGAACGGCATGTCTTCAAAAGCTGTGACACTGAACTGTATAATCACACAAACATAACAAACGCTAGTCCTTTTCTCCGTTTACTTAAATGTAAAGCTTTCATATCTAACCAACACTTTCTAAATTTCAAAGGGGACTAATTTTTCTTCCATCGAGAGGCATATGTTGCGGCACAAATTGTCGCCGCTGCACAAATTGTCGCCGCTGCACAAATTGTCGCCGGCGTCAATCTGTGCAGAATTTTTCAAAAACACACTGCACAGATTGTCACCGCTTACACAAAATGTCGCCGGCGTCAATCTTACCGCTTGTGCATTGTCCCGTTTTTCTCCCAGTTGGCGACAATTTGTGCAAGGAAATAAAGACCTAACTGCACTGATTGTCGCCAGTTTCGATGTTTCAAATTTGATATGATCAAGGATTTGACCACGATCTGTGGGGGGGGGGGGGGGGGATTAATGTGTTTTAAGGAAGGAAATGACCACGAGCAGTGGTGTGCATGCCAAAGTGTTTGGGTAGAGGGAGAGGGGAGGGGGAGGCATCTCGGGACGAGTTTGGGGGCACTCGACCCCAAAAGTGGTAGGTATGTGCCGCGGGCGAGACACAAAACGGGGGCTTTGGAACGGGCTTATTGTGAAAAGAAGGGCCTTCGGAACGGGCTTCGGAACGAAAAATGTTTGTGAAAACGGGGGTCATTGGAACGGTTCGCTTGCTTGTGAGTGCTTATGTATCCCTCTGTAACGGGCATGTGTGCATGCAGCTAGCCGGGCGGCACGGGCGCCGTGTGCGCTCGCGCAGAGGCGATGGTCTGACAGCGCTGGCTGGCCTACGTGCGGAACGGTGCGGGCCGCTTTTCACCAAAAATGAAGCTCATTAAACGGAGCGATGCGGCTGGAACGGCGAAACGAAAAACATGCTATGCTTTGGAACAGATTTCTTTCTTCTTTTTTTCTCGATAAGAAGAAAATGCTATGCTTTGGAATGGTTTTCTTTGTTCTTTTTCTGGTTTGGTCAGCGTTTTGGAGGAGAGGTGCGCGGGGGTCGGTCGGGGGGGGGGGGGGTGCACTCATTTGCATTGTTTGATGGATTTCTCTCGGTTCTGCGGGTTTGCTGCACCGATGTCATCATGTGCGGGCGGCTCTCCATACACTTTGTGCATGGGGTTTCACATTTTCTCAATTTTCTTGGATGTTGCACGTTTTTTTGGTCCCCATGGTCGACTTGTGTTCCAAAGAATTGTTTTCTGCTTTAACATGCTTCTGCTGTGGGGATGGGAGGATGTTCGAATTCCGGGAGAGTTGGGGTGTGGGTTTTTGTGTATGGAGTGGTGGGGTGGTGTCGTCGGTGTTGCCGATTTCCGGGGCCGTGAGTGATTTGCCGGGGGTGGGGGGGGGGGGGCGGGGTGTGGATGGGTGCAGTTTCCTTTTCCTTTTTATGACCTATTCAGCTCATTTTTTTTTTTTTTTGAGTGCTGTTCAGATTCGTCTGCTTTTGCTGGAGCAGTAAGGTCTCTCGGGTGAACTTTCCCTTTTAGGGTCCACTCAGGAGGTTTTGCTGTTTTGATGAGGGGGGGGGGGGCCTATATAAATAATGTTTAAATGCTCTTGCTATTCTTTATACATTTTGAGGCTTATTTTATAAAGTACATGATTGAATTGTCATCACAGGTATTATTCTGATACTATAATGGTTGTGTGTTTTAATGTGAAATAACGTACACAATGATGTAAAACATGCGTTATTCAGCCTTTGGCTGCAAGGCATTTTTTTTTAAATCAAGAACATTACTGAATTGAAAAGAAAAAAAAAAAGGAATTGTCCGGTATAGGCCTAGTCCATTAGGCCTACAGCATTTGCAGTGAAGCTGCACTGGTCAATTGCCAAATTTCATGGGTAAAATGCTTAAAACACTGCGTTTTTACGGACTGAAAAATATCGCCAGTTGTTCGCTTCGCTCCCTCGCTTGTACCTACTTGAATGTAGAAACGTTTGGGCACTCGGGAGGGGGGATGCCGGGGGGGGGTGCAGCTTCATTGTTTCCCCAAGTTGGCGCCATAATAATGCCGATTTACGCCACAAGGCCTGTCTACCAATCTATAGGCCTATTTCACTTCTCCCCCCCCCCCCCCCCACCCCGATGAGCCACGGATTAGCTCTGTGGTTGTCCAGTAATCTTTTACTAATTATAAGGATTCTGACAAAGTTCGCAATCATTAGATTTAACAGGGATGACTGGAATCGATCAAGATCAAGACCGGTCTCAAAACCTACACTGAGAATGCTTCCCCTTAATCACTGGATTCGTTTTTATATATGGCGACAATCTGTGCTGCCAGCACTGTGCACCGATTGACGCCGCTGACAATTTGTGTAAGCGGCGACAATCTGTGCGGTGTTTTTTTTTTTTTTTTTAATTCTGCACAGATTGACGCCGGCGACAATTTGTGCCGCAACAGGCATACTGTTGCCTTATATTGCCAATCCCCATCAGGCACAATTGGAATCATAAAACCTCTTGCCCTTGGGACCATAAAATCGGAGTCGTGGGCCTTCTGACGATGTTCTTGGTCTGTTGGATGTCTCACTTTATGATTAACTAGAGTTCTCTTGACCTAGGAAATTGTGAAAAAACACAAAGGCCAACTGACATTGGTATACTTTGTACACTCATAAGTATTTCGAAATCAATGTCATAAAAACTAAATAAATTTCTGAGAGGTAACTCACGGCATCCTCGTTGGTCACTCGTGCTGGCTTGTGCAGCTGAAGCAGCTGATTGACCCCCTTTCTTACTCAGGATTTTCTTCCGAAACTGTTCAGATAAAAGAGAGAGGTAATGTCTATACATAAAGGTTGGTTACAATTGGCCGTGCACTTTTCTACTGCAAGGAAAATTTCAGTACACATCTCAACCAAAATTCCCTGCGAGACATAACCATACTCAGAACTATCCTTGCCCCCTTCGACAGGAATTCAAACTCCGTCTTCTTTTACCGCAGAGGTTGAAGCCGCAATTAAGAAATTGTAAAATAAGAAAGCAACAGAATTCGATATTCGATAATATATCCTGAATATACAGTGTGTCCAACAAAACAAAACAAAACAAAAAATGTACAGTTGGAAATTTTCTTGCCTATTCAGCATTTCATAGTACTTTCAGGAAATTGTCTTACCTGTTTATAGCTCAAACACTCTTCTATCAAATCCCACCAAAAATTCAAAAGAATTTACGCTTGAGCGAGCGAAAGTAACTTTTGTGAAAGGATGCACAATCCAACAATGGGTACTTGTGCTGGGTGCTATCAGTGAGGCGGACAATAAATTCTAAAAAAATCCCGGGTCAAAGTGATGACTATTTTCCCCGAGTCCAAATTTTTGACCCTTTTCGTGTAAAATCTGACACGGCACTTGATCGTTTCTGCATTTTTTGCCTGCCTCATTCCTATTTTGGCCCCTTTCTGGGTCACAGGAACTTTGGAATTTATATATTCTCAAGAGGAAGGGCATTGACTGGATGAATCTTTGCCAAACACACAATTAAGCTTCCTGATTGGTCTGCTTTCTTTGGCGCGATATCGATATCTTAATTTTCGAGATCAATTGCAAGTGCGGATAGACGATGCGACGGAACAATAGATGTTGCTTGAGCCTTGAAAATCGGAAATTAACTTGATATTTTAAGGTATGTATAGAAAATTGCAATAATTAAGTTATTTCAAGTGATCTGGGCCCCGTAACACAAAGCTTAGCAATTGATCGTACGACTAATCTTTGCGATTGATTGCATTGACCACCATGTGCAATCAATCGCAAAGATTTAGCCTATTGTACGATCAATCGCTAAGCTTTGTGTTACGGGGCCCAGATGTCACTTTAATCCTATCTAGTGCTTTTGCTTTGGTTCTCTGAGGTGAAAAAGATCGCACTCTGACAGGGAGAACTGACTTGATTTGACCATGAGGATCGCATGAGTCAGGTGCACGTTCAGGTTCAGCTCCAGCAGACACGTACGACTTGAATGAACAACTGAATAGAAGCAGACCTTTGAAAAGAAGAGCGGGGAAGCAAGTAAGACACGCCGGAGTCAGCCCAGAGAAAAATTGCGGAAAACTCGAACGAGCCACCCGCGCCACGTGGACCTCGAGAGGTTGACCGGGAAAGGCAATTGCTGAAAGGATCGAGACAAAATCCAAAAAGAAAACTTTACTGACGTTAGCAACGGGAATATCTTCCAGAGTCAGAGACGAACTGGCCGAGTATTATTTGCACCTGGCGGTAAGACCTGGCCAATTCGGCGTATTTCTATTTACACCTATCATTATTTGCACATTAACAGTTTTCCTAAACACCTTAATAATTCTTTGCCTTTAAATGCTATGAATTATCGCGGAATCCTCGGGAGAGGAGGCATATGAAGAATTTGCCACGGCTATCTACAGCCAAAGCACAAATTCAGGTTCAGGACCACCGACACCACTCAGGAGGATAAAAACTGATAGTCACAGTGGTATAAGTCCTAGAAAAGGAAACAGGATAGATATGGCAAACGGAAACGAAACGGTAATGGAAGAAGATAACGGAGAAACAACGGATGACGAAGGGGTTTGGCAGACTTACGTATCTAGAGGGAAAACGAGTACTCAGAGAGAAAGAAAGAGACAGAGAACAAGCAGTACTGTCGTAGAATCTCCTACAGAGAAAAACAAATCTGTTAAAGAAATAGACTTAACTGTAATAGTAGAAGAAGTAGACAACAACATAGCACAAATCAACCCAGTGAGAATGGCCAAATTTCTACATCAAGAAGTAGGACAAATTCAAAAAGTAGAAAGGAGAAGAAAAAGTTCGAAAATAATATGTAGGCTAAAGATGCAAAACAGGTAGCGAAATTGAAAAATGTCACAGATTTTGCAGGAAAGGCAGTAAAGGTAACGCCATATAACCCAGACGGATACAAGAAAAAAAAAAAAACAGTAATAAGAGTAAACCCAGAAGTGAAAGAAGAATTGTTAGAATGGCTCAAAAAAGACAAAGTGGTAGGAGTGAAAAGGTTCCAAAAGAAAACCGATAGTGAAATGAAAAACACCAAGTCAGTTTTACTGACATTTGAAAGAAAAGAAATACCAACAGAACTTTTATTTGCCTTTGAGAGGTACACGGTTTATTAATATCTGCCCCAAGTACCTCGCTGTCTTAAATGCCAAAGATTTGGCCATGTGGCTGATGGATGTCATTTCAAAGCGCGCTGTGTCCGCTGTGGAGGGGAGCATTCGTTTAATGAATGTCCTAACAAGGAAACACCTAAGTGCTGCCGATGTAATCAAAATCACTCGGCAGTTTACCTCGGCTGCGCAACGTATAAAGACGCTGTAAAAATCCACGCTATGGAACAAAGTGAGAAAATCTTCTATGCAGCGGCAACCAAAAAATTCCATGAATCAAAGAAACCCGTACCAGCGCAGGCCGCACAAGCTGACTTCAGAGAGTCAGAGAGAAATGGCGTACATTCGCAAAGAAATACTAAACCAAAACCCCCAAACATTGAGACAGGACCGAAGCTCGTAAATGAACGAGCGAAGTCCGAACAGGGCAGAACCAGCACTCCTATTAATCACCAAATATAAAAGACTCAGTCGGCTGTGTATAACCCGGCATCGCCGTCCACATCAGGCTTAAAAGACAAATTGGGACACGTACAAAAAAATGTGGAAATAACTGTAAGCAGTGTAGATTTTCTTGCTTTCATAGTATTTGTAATTAATAACATGGAGCATGAAACATCAAACTCAAATAGAATTAGACTGGTTGTGGAGGCAGCCCGTTACTGTCTGGGAGTACATTCCATACTCCCAGAAATGATACACGAGAGGTAATAATGATGGAGCATAGGCGGGGGCATTTAACATCTTATAGCCCTCGCCCGAGCCCTCTGTGACTCTCTTACTTATGTTTATCTCTTGTTAACCTATCTTTTTCCTATTTCCATCCTATTTCCTTTGTCTCTTTCTCTTATACCTTATGTCCTTCATCTTCTACCAGCCCTTTTCTTTCTTAGTATCTGCTATTTTCATACTTTCACTCTAACCTTGTCACTCTTCCCTTTCCTTCATTCTCAATTTTCACTCGTTCCCTCTTTTTCTATGATTATCTTTATCATCCATTTATGTCTTAGAACTTACATTTATCAGTCACCGTCCTGGTGTGTAAACATGAATTGTTACATCATATGTGATCATTGGTAGAGTGTTTCAATGGAACGCACGATCTATGAACGCTCACGGTTTTGAATTTTACTACAGTATAGTCAAAAATGCTAGAGAAGAAGAAAAGCCAAGGAGTATATGCCTACAGGAAACGTGGTATGACGATTATAACGTCATCAGTTTTCCAGATTATACGTTAATAACAAAGAATAGGAAAAACAGGAGAGGGGGCTTAGCTTTTTACATACACAAATCAATTATCTTTAAAGTAATAACAACACCAGAAGATCAAGAATACCAAATTACAGATGTATTTATGAATAACCACATTTTCTCACTAGTCAACCTCTATAGCCCTTGCAAAAATCAAGCCACAGGTGCTTGATGAAATATTAGTATCCTACCAGGAGCAAGTGATTATATGTGGGGATTTTAATTCACATAACCCAGTTTGGAGTAGCATGGACATAGACGCTAATGGGAGAATTGTGGAAGAATTTATGCATAAAGTCTGGGATTACTTCGTTCAATTTTGGCAGGCACATATAAAGTACCCTAAATGTGACCTTGCTGGTGTACACGAAATACAAAGACATTTTTGCACAGCCCTGTATTTTTTTTTTTCAGGTACAATGAGAATTGTTTTTGTTATGCAGAATGTGAAGTTAGATGTTCAATGAAGAGTGTCAAATAAGTTTTAACTGTGACTGCTTCTCTATTTTTGAGAACAGGGTGCTGCTTTTCGTCGTTTCGGAGACTTCATTTTCCATTAACATTAGTTAGTTAGATAGGTTGTACAGATATGACTGGAGGAACTTATCCTAACAATATGTCTAAATTTAACATACACCTGACATATGGACACCTAATACTGCTTTCACACCAAGGTACGGTCGCTGCGACCGATGAAATCATAATGTGAAAGCATTTCATCGGTCGCTGAGGTACTTCAGCGACCGGTCGCGACCGATGCAAGCTAGATGTGAAAGCACATCGTACTCAGCGACCGATCGAAATGCAATGACCCCCCATACATGCCTACGCACTATCTCTACTTCCGCTTCCGGCTAGGTCAGCTATACAGCGACCGATCGCTCTGGGCCTGACCAAATTTTGACGGAGGTGTGAAAGCACGTCCGATCGGTCGCTGGGTACGGTCGCAGCGACCGGTCGCAGCGACCGTACCTTGATGTGAAAGCAGTATAAGTCACTTGTTAATAAATGGCTGAGATATTTCCCAACGTTTGAAAATAAGAGACAATACAAACTTTCCGTTAGCACTTGAAGCCTCCGAAACAGCAAAAAAAAAAAAATATTTTTCATTTTTTTTATATCTAGACCAATGTGCTTCTGTTAATTCTGCATTGCAATCATACATTAGGATATACAGACTCCCTTGAAGTTGAAAGTAAATAGACTTACTAAATACCAAAAAACTTGTTTCGGAGGCTTCAACTTTTGTTAACACCATATATTTCCATATTATGGTGTCACAGATGTGGCAGTGTCTACAGTATTCCTATTTTATGTTTGGTTTTGATCTAATGAAGTACATGAATGTGTAAGATGTTATTGTTGTTTTTTTTTTTACATTTTTAAAGTTTTACAAGTTGTCAGTAATGATTTCAGAGAGAAATTTTCCCCGAGTGCTTTAAGTATTCACCTCTTTCAAACTCTGATAAAGTAAGAATGATTCACCAGAATTTTAAAAATGTTAATGCATATAACTCATCCAAGCCTTATTATTTCACGGTATAAACTATTGAAACAAATCACTATTTTTTTCCCAAATTACAAGACATCCTTAATATTCATCCAATTTGTTTCGGAGGTTTCATTAAGTGTTAACCGTATGTATCATGCCCTTTGCAAACCTTTAAGGATCAAGTGACACAGGCCATGTCATCCAAAGACCATTTGTAACAGTAGGAGAGAAAATTTGTGGGCAGAGAATCCTCCAGAATCTTTACGAGAGGAGTGCATGCCTTAGATTTTGTCATTTTTAGGGCAAGACTAGTTTGGCCTTAAATTTTAAAAGGCACTCAAGCCACTACAAGGGGCACTAGGGCCAAAGTCATGGTCATCGAAGGCCTTTTTGCATAATACTTTTAGATGTGTATTGTAAAATTCTGTATAAAAATTGTGCGTATTCAATGTCTCATTAGCACCAGCCTTTACACGCCAGTTGAAATGCCACTTTTTGGGGTTCAAAACTATTCATTATTAATGTAAGTTAACTATATAAAAACAGGATCGTCATACATGTAAGTGCACCAAACATGAAGATGTAACAACGAACATGAACAGCCAGCACAGTATCAATACCACCTGACCATTTTTGTTGCTGAATATGATTATTTTGGCAATTAAGACATTTTTCAGTGATATCAAGTCATTATGAGTCACTTGAAAGGCAGCACCCTCTCATTTCTAATGAACATCACATTTCCCGGACGTTGTTTTTGTTTGCACATATTTCGCTGCTAGTATCTTTGGACAATAAACAAACCTGAACATGCGATGCAGACTAATACTTAGGCTCCATGTTCATGATGTTACATGTAGTTCCATGATAGAGAGTTATGACAAGATTTATTCATGAATGTTTCTTTATAATCAAGTAATTCGATCCCCGATGTGTTTCAGCTGATGAAAAACATTATAAAAGGTCAGCATGCGAATGGTGCCAAACAGATATTTAACCAAAAGCTCTGTCATTTACTTGCAACGTGTCGGAGTGCATTGATCATTAGAGACTTCATGATGCAATCACACATCCATCCTCAGATGAACCATTTATATCTTATGCCAATTATGCAGGCACTCGCAATTACCGCGAATGCTCGAACCATAGGCAAATCAAATAGTCATACCAATGATAATGTCATGATCAAGCATTGACCCTCATGACCCTATATTTCAACAACATTTAGCCAATTATGTAGCGTACAGTCAGGAGTACACATGCAATTACTTCAGTGTATGCAAAAGGCACAAGTCAAGACCAGTCTTGCTCGGGCTTGACTGCCAATGCTCTTGAATATTGACAAGGTATCTAAACTACCTACCATGTATGGCAACGTTATTCAGAATTCCTCAAAATTTTCATGAATATACGCAAGTATCTGTTGCCACTAATTTGTATATTTTTTGTGAATGAACAACATGTTTGACAGTGAAAAGCTCCATCCAAGTTCACAATGTGGCTGACAACAGGTACATAGCACTGCAAATGTAAAAATGCCTTTTTAGGCCTTCAAGCACATTGGGATGGTGAATGAAATGTGGCAATATAAATCGGTTTGCAGAAAAAAAAAATCATCATTGAAGCAGTAAAATTAAAATGTTGTTTTTGTTCAAATTTATTATATTTGTCATAGTTGATCATTACTTTTCCAAGTTTTTCAGGTAGTTTAAGCTCCAGAACTAAAAGAAATCCACAACTCAGACATTTCTAGTAATAATTATAGTAGAAATATTTATGGGAATACAATTTGAAATTTGGACCCTATTAGAAAAAAGTTACACCATTTACTGTGAAAATGACCATATGCAGATTGGGAACTCCCAGATTCAGGCCGCACCATCAGTTCGAAATCTTGGTGTTATTTTTGACAAGAGCATGTGCGTGGATGCGCATGTGAAGAAGGTCTGTCAATCAGTTTATTCTAACATTCATAATGTCAACAGTATACGAAAAGTCATTGACCATAAGTCTGCATCTGCTATGATCATAGATTCATTTGTTTTATCTCGACTGGATATTGGCAATGCACTTCTTTTCAATATTACTTTACACAATCTCGAAAAACTTCAACATGCTCAGAATGCAGCTGCCCGTATTTTATCAGGGACATCTAAATAAGACCATAATTCTCCTGTTCTAAAAAAAGCTGCACTGGTTGCCAATCAGCAAGCGCATGGAATTCAAAATCCTTCTCCTTACATGGAAGGCTGTAAATGGATTGGCTCCAAGCTATCTGCAAGACCTTATTATGCCCTATACACCCGCTCGTAGTCTTAGATCATCACATCAGTATCTTCTTAACATCCCAAAGACGCGAGTAACCTGTGGTGTTAGGGCTTTCTCAGCTGCAGCACCCTCTCTTTGGAACAATCTACCAATGGCTTTGAGGATCATACCATCTTTAGAAACCTTCAAATCCAAGTTGAAAACATATCTATTTTAACAATACCACTTTGACACTCATCCAAACCCTCTTATCTTTTCTTTTCTTTTCTTGTGCGCCTAAGAATAGAATTTTTCTAGATGGATAGCGCCTTACAAATGCCTTTTATTATTAATTATTATTATTATTATTATTATTATTATTATTGTTGTTGTTGTTGTTGTTGTTGTTGTTGTTATAATTATTATCAGACCTCCGATCTCCCCCATAGTGGACCAGTAGATAGTTAAGTACAGGATGGGGTGCGTGTGTCTACCACCCGCACGCTTTACAAAGATGAAGCATCCTTTTTACAGTTTTGTTTTTGGATTCAACCACATTATCAATATTTTCTAGATCTAACCGTATGTCCTTTCCTAACATAAGAGTTTAATCTTAATTCAATTTCAGTCTATGAGATCTGTCTATTCCATGGCATGCTTAAAAAAGTATAAAAGATTAAGTGGAGTAGGCCTAAAGGTAAACATGTATTTGTCTACAGACAAGTGATAATGATTTGTCTGATCTCGACTCTTGTGAAAACTGTGATAGGAACATGTGAAATGAATTTATGTTTTTGGCTAAATTGTTGTCAAATGTTACTCTCTTTTTTATCAGCCACTACATGAGCGCAGAGAAGAGTGGAAATTTCAAAAGACGAAATGTGACTCTGAAGTTCATTTGCACAAAGCCCTGAAGATCGACTGATTAAATTTGTATAGGGATGTCGTGGTCTAGTGGATACATCACCGGGCTGTGGATCACATACTTCGTGGTTCGAGTCCCCCCCCCCCCCCGGCCCCCATGGCACTTATGCCTGTTGGCAGGACATTTACCTACATTTTGCCACTCTTGACCCACGTGTAGTAAATGGGTACCCATCAGGTGCCCGGTAGGAAGGAATTTCTGAAATACTCTAGCACTAGCCTATAATGGCAGCTTGGGTAAAGTCGGGGTAATACTAATAATGATTTGTGTGCCTCGGAATAGTATATTTCTAGATAACAGCACCATACAAATGTGGATTATTACTTCTATTAATGTTATTATTAAAAAAAAACTTGTAATTCATGCAATAGTAAATTGAAGGTTTGAATATTGTGAAAACTGTTCTAGATGTTGTCATTATACACTGTACTGTAAAAAGATAAACTTCAGTTCTGGCCATGAGATTATAAATAAAATTCACAGAAATTAAAAAAATATATATATGTAAGAAATTTGGAAGGGGAGCTCATGTACAATCAGGGCGTATCCAGAAATTTTCCGGAGGGGGGGGGCAAGATGCGTGAATTAAAAAAAAAAACTTGAAAGCGAGGGAGTTGGTATCGAGGGAGCTTTTGTATTTTTAAAATTAAAATTGAAGGATGTAGGTTTCAAAATTTTTGGGGGGAAGCTGCCCCTGACCCCTCTGCGTACAGCCGCGCGTACTATTGTGTGTTTGTGGAAGCATCAAAATGACTAGAAACTTACACACTCTCACTGCAACCCGAATTAGACAAGGTGTTACTCTTTATACAAATAGTTCAAATATGAGGGTATTTGATCAAAGAATATTTTGATATGATATTCTGTCAAATTGGCCTGAGGAAGCTCATAAATTTTTGTTTATCCTTACCAGAACTCAGCATCTTGGAATAATTATACCTTTTGCATACATGCCCTCATCAATATGATTGCATAATTTAAAAAAATCCAATCATGAAATATTTCTCAGTTTATTCCTTTTGATAAATTGAACATTACTCTGTTACTGAAGGAAGGCAGTGGACAATGTGAAGGAGAGTTGATACAGAAAAATGGAGAAAGATGGCACAGAACTTTCCATGGAAATGGTATAAATGAGATTATAAGGAAAATAAAGTGACAGGACAGAGGAAAAGAAGTGGGAGACAAGGGGTAAAGAGAAGAGAAGAGTGTGTGTATGTGTGTGTGTGTGTGTGTGTGTGAGAGAGAGAGAGAGAAGGAGTGCATACTGGGCAGTGCTGTGTCCGAGTTCCGAGTCCGAGTTGTAAAACCCGAGTCCGAGTCCGAGTCATCACCTCAGAGTCCGAGTCCATGAGTCCGAGTCCAAAAAATTTGATTGATACACGTCTGTACAAGCCCAATTCAACAACAGCAACAACCTGGCCAAGTTGCTTCTTTTTCATGCATTATCAGTGAGCATTCCATTCTGAATGATTTTTTGTCTGCTATTGCCAGATAATAATGTTGAGCACTTAGCCTTTGTTGTTCTTCCTTCCAGATAGACAAAAGGTACAAGAAAGGCCAGAGGTGCTGCAGCAGGGAAACAGCAGTCAAATCATACCTTCTTTTCAAGCAAGTAAGTAGTGCATGTCTTCATGTCAGAATATCGTTCATTTATCTCTTGCACTCATTTTTGCTTGAAGTCTTTAGCTTATCTCTAAACTTAAATTTTAGGCAAGATGAAGCAATTCAAAATTATATCTTTTTGTTTCTCAGTGCAGTATATGAGGAATTATATACCTGTGTGGCAAGCAGAGCAAAACCAAATAAAAATCGTTTTCTTTTTGTCTATGTACCTAGGACCTTTTGTGTTAATAGTTTGAGAAACTGTTGTTACCAATGAATTTTGTTGTATAAATGACAGCCTGTGATTGCTTTGTCAAAACTTCTCATAAGATTTTGTTTTGTCTGTCATTGCCATGTATATAGTTTTCCCCATCCTAGAAATTGTTGATTGAAAAGCAAAAGGTAGTAGGAAGTTAGGAAGTAAACTTTTTTTTGTTTGTTTATTTTATTCCTTCCTCTTATACATTCACAATAACATAAGATTATTAAATTAAATCATGTAGAAAGAGATAATAATTGGTACAAGACACATTCATGAACACTTAATCACAGTGGCGTAGACAGGTTCTCACACCTGGGGGGGGGACGATTTGCCGTTCACGAGAAATCGAGGATAATTTCGTATACAGATACACACACACACCCGCACCCCCCACAACTCACACACACACCCACACACACACGCACACACCCACACCCACACCCGAATGCACAGAAATAAACAGACAGGGCGGCGGAGCGTCTTTCAAAGTGGGGGAGGGGGCACTAGCGAAAAAGGGCACTTTGGGGGAAAAAGGGGGCCCTTACAAAAGCTGAACACGAGAAGGAAAATATACCCTTACATTCTATTTAACACACTTTTAAAGTGCATTTTGACATACTTTTACAAGTCATGATAATAACTACTTTGCACTATTATTGTATACTGCTCTGTCTTACTCAATTGTGAGCGAGCGAAGCGAGCGACCAAAAAATGCTAGGTAATTTTGCCGAAGGGCATGGTATTTGCAGTATATTTCGAGTGGCCTATAATGATAAAGGCTCCCGGAAATTCATTTTATTCGTGTTCCATTATCATTGTAAATTTCTTCCATTTAGTCTGTATATAGTTTTCCTTACAGTGACCAAGCTATAATGTTTAAATGCATTAGTGAGGTCTCATATCAGAGAAAATATTCAAATTGAATGGGTTTTGAGCACAATACTATCGGGAACTTAGGAGAACACATAAGACTTTATGGTTACAACACACTTGACCTGCCTTGAGTGAGTACGAGCGAGCGTAGCGAGCGAGCTTTAGAAAGAAAAAGTAGAAAAATACCCCCCAATAAAGGGGCACCGTTCCTTCTAATTACAGATGCGGGAAGCACTTGCCCGAATGGAAAAGGGACACTATCAGAAAACAAAAATGGCGCTAATTGCCCTTATCTTACATGAACAGATTCAGAAATTGGACATACTAGAAAGGGAAATGGGCACTTAGAAGTAAATGAGGGCATGTGTATCAGATTTCAAATGGGGCACTTATCAGGGGTGAAAAGGGGCAATCTGCAGAAGAGAAATTGCACTTTGAAAAACGAAAAGATGTAGTCAAAGGAGATAATAATCACATTTTAAAAGGGACATTCATTTGAAGTGTAAGAGGCGCACTTCTCAGAAGGGAACAGAGCGCTATTAAAATGGAAAGGCATAAAAGAGCGCATTTCTGTAGATTTTAAGAAGGGTAACTTATCTGAAACGAAAAGGGGCACTTATTAGAAAGCGAAAGGGCACTTGATCAACAAAGAAAATGGGCCCTTCTAAGATAAAAGAAGGGCACTGAACAGGTTTGAAAGGCGGCATTTTTGTTGGGTAAAAAGGGGCACTTTTTGGATGCTTCGAAAAGGGGGGGGGGGGGACACTGTGCACCCCCCCCCCCAGGAGCGCCGCTTCTGTAAATTGAAGATCTACGCACCGTGACAAACGTATATAGAATATGGACTATCACACACATTATTGCATAATTACATCACGCTATTTATCTTTTTTTTTAAATTATGTTATTACACCACCCAAAAAAACTGAGACGGCGCCGAAATTACCCAAAACTAATATAAATTACCCAAAACGGCGCCGAAATTACCCAAAATTAATATAAATAACTACATAAATCAGAATAATGATCGATATAGTTATGATAGCAATCGCCATTTCAGTCACATTAACGATGATGATGATGATAACTATTATTGTTATCATAATTATGATAATCATTAATAATTATAATAATAATAATAACAATAATAATGATAATGATAATAATAATAATAATAACAATAATAATGATAATGATAATAATAATCATAATAATGATAATATTAGGTAATGTATTATTATTATTATTATTATTATTATTATGTTTATTGTTGTTGTTGTTGTCATAATGATAATGTAAGAAAACTTCCTTCCCTAAAACCTGGGGGGGGGGGATGATTGTACATGTCATCCCCCCCACCTTGTGAGGTGGGGGGGATGCATACCCCTCATCCCCCCCCCCCCCCGTTGTCTACGCCCCTGCTTAATGATATAAATACATCCACTGATGAAAAAAATTAATTACATAACTCAAGGATCATAGTAAAATATCAAATTATACATGATTATACAATATTTTTTTTTCTCTCAAATAAAACAGCTTATAACCAAATAAGAGAGGAATGTATACATGCTGTGAGAAATAAAATGATCTTGAATTTCTTATTTTGATCTGTTTGTTATCTAATTTCTACAGATTAAAACTGGTGTTCGGGATTCCTTGGAAACAGTTGAGGTTAAGCAGCCATTCTTACAGATAACTGGGAATCGATCTTAAGACTGGAGCTACATAACTTTTTGTGATTGTTGCAACTCGCGAGCGAGGCATGCCATCTCTCAAGATTCTATTCTTAAAGCTGTGGACTTGCCTGGAACTGTTGAATATAGCTTTCCCATTGCATTTTCAAGACAACTGTATATTGCCTTGGAAAGGGATGGGACAATGACATGACATCTGCTCGTCTAATCCCTTTGAGAACGTGTTTACTTATAAACTGTTTTTACTTAGACAAGACATTTTAACCTTAGGCAAAGAGTTGTAATAGCTCTCTGTAATCAAAGATGAATCTTTTCATTCATGTGATATTTTGAAAGATTTGAATTGTTCACATCATATTAAACGTGTGATGAGTGTAATTTTTTCGCCCTCTCTTCTTTATCCATTGTCATTATGTCTCAGTTAGAACAAGGAGCGTTTTTTTTTTTTTTTTTTTTTGGTGAGAGTCCGCAAAGACAGCTGTGAAGACGTATGCAAAATAATGCTTTGTGGGAGAAATCAATCAGCCAAAGAAGACAGTTTTAGTCAGGAAATATTTTATCAAATTTGATCATTGATGCAACGTACAATACCGGAGTGATTATGATTGTATAATGAAATTATGGTTTTTCTTGCTGTCGGTGCTGAAGGATAACAGTTCTTGCCTTTCATTATGCAATACAGGGTGTACACCTGTATGTATTTTCCAGGTTTTTTTTGAGAAGTTTTTTTTTTTTTTAATTCATAAAACTGCATTAAAAGCATTGTCTAATCTAAAACGAATATCACTTTCAAGTTCTTTGGATAAATTTTGTTGAGTAACCACTCAACATATGTGTAAGAGATTTGTACATAAATTTATTTGATAATCAAATTAAAAACAACATTTCTTGACTGATATAAAACAAATGGCAGAGGCACTTCTTTTTGTCGAGTCAGATGAATGTATTGTAACTATAATTCTTTCCCCATCTCTTTGTGTGTGTGTGTGTGTGCTTTCTTTCCCCACGGCACCAATGGAACCAAATTCCGGGTTACAGCGGCGTGCGGCACCGACGGACTGGGTATTCGCGTCGCTGCAATTGCAACCAGGATTCCGGGTGAATGTAGAGTGACACAGATTCTGGATGCGGCACCAACGGACCCGGAATCCGGGTTGCTGCAGTGGTGACTGGGATTCCGGGTGAATTTAAAGTGACGCGGATTCCGGGTGCGGCACCAACGGACCGGGAATCCAGGTTGCTGCAGTGGTGACTGGAATTTCGAGTAAATTTAGAGTGACACGGATTCCGGGTGCCGCACCAACGGAGCCGGATTCCCGGTCAACACTGCAGCAACCTGGATTCCGGGTCAATTTACAGTGACCCGGATTCCCAGTCCGTTGGTGCCGCACCGGGAAGCCGGGTTACTGAAATTCACCCGGAATCCTGGTCAACGTAAATTGTCCCGGAAAGTTGACCATTTATCGATAACCATTTCCGGGTCCCGTTGACCCGGATGGGGTGCGGCACCAACCGATCGGGATTCTGTGTCAAGAATAACCCGGAAAGGGTCAGTTTTTACCCACAATTTTTAAGAGTGTAGTGTTAACCATTGTTAACTTTGGAGGCTTATATTCTGAGGGCTTTCTGGCGATTTATGAGTGGATATCTATTGTAATATACCTCATAAATAGATTCTTGTTCAGTAATTGGTCAAAACTATATCAAGGAACACGGCGCATTTTGATCTATCATTCATCCCATGATTTTGGCGTTCTATCATTTGACCTAAGGTCAATTGATAGAACGCCCAAACCCTTTGATTGTACGCGACTTTGCACACAAGTACCAGGAGTACATACGTACATATTCCAAGCTTTCCATGACTTGAGCGGTTTAAAGGTTAACATGGAAAACACTAATATAATGAGGATAGGAAAAAAAAAATGACTCGGGAATATTACCATTTGGCAATATTGTAACGGAAATGAAAATTTTAAGCGTATATTATTCCTTGGATGTAAAAAGGATGGGAGATCTGAATTAAAAGGAGATTTTGAGTAAAATTAAAAGGATACTGGGATGATGGAAACAGAGAGACTTGACAATAATGGGGAAAGTACATTTGCTTAAGACATATGCCTTGTCAAAACTGAACTATGTTTCGTCATCATCGGTTGTTCCACTGTGGGGTATAACAGATATCAAGAAAGTTTGTTTTGAATTTATTTAAAGGTTAACATAGAAAACACTAATATAATGAGGATAGGAAAAAAAAGAAATGACTCGGGAATATTACCATTTGGCAATATTGTAACGGAAATGAAAATTTTAAGCGTATATTATTCCTTGGATGTAAAAAGGATGGAAGATCTGAATTAAAAGGAGATTTTGAGTAAAATTAAAAGGATACTGGGATGATGGAAACAGAGAGACTTGACAATAATGGGGAAAGTACATTTGCTTAAGACATATGCCTTGTCAAAACTGAACTATGTTTCGTCATCATTAGTTGTTCCACGGTGGGTAGTAAGAGATATCAAGAAAGTTTGTTCTGAATTTATATGGAACGGAAAAGACAGAATTAAGAGAGACATTTGTTACCAGGATTATGGGGATGGCAGCTTAAGGATGATAGGTTTTGATTTATTTGTGAAAACTCAAAGAGTAATGTGGTTAAAACGGTTACTTTATGGGGAAAGAAATATGGGCTGGAAGCTTCATTTTGACTATAGCTTTAGAAAAGTGGGTGGAAGGTTTATTTCACTTTGTAATTACGATGTTAAATCTAAAAGCACCACAGTTTTATTTAGTGATTTTAAGGGCTTGGCAAGATATGGAGGAAAATGAAAATTTTATTGCAGGAAAAGCCAATCCAATCTTTTTCAGTAATAAAAATAATATTTCGAGAGGTAAAATGATTTTTGATGAGAACTTGTTTAAGAAAAATATCAATCTAGTAGGTCATATTCTCGAAGAAGAGCAGGTGAGAACAATCGATTATTTTCATAATTCAAGTTTGAGTGCTGAAAATATCATGGAAATTTGGAAGTCAACTGGTTTAATTTTGAAAAGTGGGAAATATAATGGGAATTTCCACAATTTATGCTCGAAAGACGTACACAATGACAATATCTCTTTGAAGATG
Source organism: Echinometra lucunter (assembly GCA_029962745.1). NCBI lineage: Eukaryota > Metazoa > Echinodermata > Echinoidea > Camarodonta > Echinometridae > Echinometra > Echinometra lucunter. Next base: position 53,403 of record JAPZVO010000101.1, read on the forward strand.
ATTGGAAAAATAATTTTACTGAAAGATGTACTTCTAGAAAGGTTTATGAAAATTTTGTTACAAATTTACAACATCTCTGTACTTTAAAAGTAAGAGATGACCTTAATAATTTTGATCTCCCTCTCTCTCAAAAAAAGAAATCTTAGGAATATTCATAAGACCTCGAATGAATGGAAAAAATAAGAGAATTTCAATATAAATTACTTCATTATACAAATAATGCACAGATGTCAGTATGTTAGTGGCGATGCAGCGCACTCGAGGGTATTTACAATGTGCGACGAGCACGAGGCGCTTGCGCCGAGTGCTTCTGCATAATATTGTGAATACCCGAGGTGCCTGCATCGCCAATAATACTGCTTTCACACCAAGGTACGATCGCTGGGTACGGTCGCAGAGACCGTACCCAGCGACCGATGAAATCATAGTGTGAAAGCATTTCATCGTACTCAGCGACCGATCGTTTTGGTCAAAAACGATCGGTCGCTGAGTACAGTCGCTGAGGTACTTCAGCGACCGTACCCAGCGACCGTACCTTGGTGTGCAATGACCCCCCATACATGCCCACGCGCTATCTCTACTTCCGCTTCCGGCTAGGTCAGCTATACAGCGATCGACCGATCGCTCTGGGCCTGACCAAATTTTGACGGCGGTGTGAAAGCACGTCCGATCGGTCGTTGGGTACGGTCTCTGCGACCGTACCCAGCGGCCGTACCTTGGTGTGAAAGCAGTATAACATCGCGAATTTAAATCTGTGCATTATTTGTTTTATAAAACGGTATGACTTTGTAGTGAAATATTTGTTTTAAAATCCTCCAAATTTCGTGGGATCTCACAGACAAAGAGGCAAAATCTACTTTCTATTATGACATCACAAGCGTAGCCAGTGTGATGCGCCCCTGGGTAAGCGCATCAAAATCCTTGTGCTAGACTGTACTTCTCTTTAAAAGAACGCGTATTTCATGGCGTCTCAGTTTTTACGCGCTAGAGGTAACGTGATGCATCCAAAATTCCCAGTGCTGCACAAAAAATGCACGGCTGGAAGGTTGCGTAGAATTAAAGTATGAACACGTGACATGCATACGTACTCGCTATTGGCTACATCCTTGAACCCGTTTTATAAGGTGCAATATACACCAACGAACATTTGTTCAAATTTGGTTTTATCGATATCAATAACTGCTCATTCTCTAAACATAACCCTGAATCTTATGAACAATTGTTCTGGCTCAGTAATGATGTTAAAACTTTATGGTAGAGGGTTATTGAAAAACTTACTTTGGTAAAGCTCCGAAATGCAAAGTGCAAAATATATACGTGTGGGAAATAATGGATTCGACCTTGAGGTAAAACTTTGTATTACAGTAATCTTTTTAATGAAATATATCATTTTTAGGTCAAGGTCAGAAGGCAGAGTTCCTACTCAAGAAGAAAGTATTCAGAGAGTCGTAGAATATCGAAATGAAGAAAAAGCAATAGCTATTAAAAAGGACAAGTTAGACAAGCATTTGTGAAAATGGGAGAGAATGCACCGAAATGGCAGGACTGAGGGCGATATTCTGGTGTGATTTGGGAGAGAGTGACTGTGTGTGGGTTATGTGTGTGTGTGTTTTGGGGAGATATGATGTTTACTTTAGGGAGGGGTGATACTTTGTTGGGGTTTTTTTTTCTTATTGATTTCTTTTTGATTTGCTTTGTTTTGATGACTGTAAGCTATGTAATCTCAGATAGTTTTATATCAATGAGAGAATATTTGATACATGAATGGAAAAGTGTGTTATTATGCATTTTGGTATGTATTTTTTTTTCTTTTTAAGGGGATCCTAGTTTCAATATATCTATTTGTTTATTAGTTTGTATTGGATTTGGGTCTCCTTTGTTTGTTCTTTTGTTGTAGATTTTTTAAAGACATAACATGTGTGTATCGCCCTCCACAAAAAGTACAAGTTGGATAGGGAAGACTTTTTTGTTGGGGCGGGGGGGGGGGGTGACTCAACATTTTCATAATAACTGGTTGATTCATGCTTATATTGAATTATTGAAAAAAGGCAAAATATGAATTTTGAACTGTTAAATTGAAATGTTATATATTTTTGTTCATGAAATCAGAATATATCAGTATGGAAAAAAGTACGTACACACACGTTCATGTATAACTTTAAGCATACACACAATCATGACAATACAGCTGTTTATTTCGGCTGTATACGCCCGACGAAACAAGCTCTGAAAGTTCAGTTTAGCTACATGTTTTTGAAATCAGAAAGAATTTCTTCAAACTATCTGGAAATTTTACATTTTGTTGGAAAAGTGAGGTATATAAAACGAATATTGACTGTTCTGTAATCGGATGGTGGTGGAAATCATCACTCCCTCGGTGCTGTTCATACCGGCCCTTCCATTACGGCTTCGCCTCGAGGGTGATAGAAGGCCTGATATGGACAGCACCTTGGGAGTGATAATTTTCCCACCATCCTCATCAGAAGCGTCGAACTTGGAGGGGGGGGGGGGGGCAAAGATATCATTTTGCCCCCCCCCCCCATAATTTCCGAACCGCTATGGCAGAAACAGAATGGATTCTAGGTAGCTAAAACAGTGTCATTATTGGCACACAGGTGATCGGATGTATTATTTAGATATCATTCAGGCATGATAGATATCATAGAGGTTTATAGTGTATTCTGATGATAATAATAATAATAATTTTCCGTTCTTGTATAGCGCAGATCACATTATTATCACATCATTGTATATTATGAAGACGAAATAACACTTCCTTCATATGGAAAAGGGTATATATTTTTTCCTCGCTCGCTGCGCTCGCTCGTTTGATATTAATGGTTTTGAAAAGCAAACGAATTCGGTGAGATGAGACCGAATAGATAATATAGATGTTTCGTGGGCTCACAGTGTAATTTGCCGAAGAGGTTACTACTTCAACCATCAAAAGCAGTGTGTGCTTCCTCGCTCGCTCGTAATATTACAAAACAGAGTGGTTTCGGGGGCAGCAACAATGGACCAGCGATGTTAAAAAATAAAGTCATATTTGGCAGCGAGGTAACCACAAACACACACACACACACACACACACACACACACATATATATATATATATATATATATATATATATATGCCTATAGTGTATTTTGATAACTAAACACTTCTCTCACAACAAGAAATTTTTGCTCGCTCGTTTCGCTCGCTCGCAAAAAAAAAACCCAGGGTGGTTTACAATCCAGCAAGATGTGTCATTCCCCAAATATGTTTTATATATATGTATATATATATATATATATCCCTTCTACCTTTATCTATTTGTTTAATTTTTACCATGATCTAAGTGATTTGTTTTTATTTCATTGACGTTCCCACGAACTTAGGACATTCTTTAAGAAGAACCTTTGTATTATAACCAATGACAATTTGTTAAACATTACGGATCAGTCACCAAGAATAAAAGCAAACTACCTGCACAACTGACACTTAATCTTGGATTTAAATAGAATGTTAAGGAATAGAAATCGGATAATCCTGGTCTTTATTGTAATCTGAAAGTATCTCCTTGCAAGTACATAACCATAATTTATCTTGTACATGTATATAAACCATGTCAAATTGTAAAAACAAACACTTCACCTGAAGAGAATTAAATCGAAAGCGCTTGTGAAGTACAAACCAGGTTACCATGGCTATTCCATATATCGTTGTGAATCTTCTTTATATTTTTTTCTGATATATATATATATATATATAGGGGTGTGTGTGAGAGGATGAAGGTGCGTGCCTCTGTGCGCGTGTGTGTGTTTACACACACACACACACATACACATGTATATATATATATATATATATATATATATATATATATGTGTGTGTGTGTGTGTGTGTGTGTATACACGTATATATATCAGTAGCCGTGGGTTCATCTCCGCTTCGTCGTCCTGCCCCCCCCCCCATCCGAAAAATGGATCGACGCCTCTGATCATCATGAGCAGTCAATATTTGTATACCATGATTATGTTATGACATATCCCATTAGCACGCTTGAGTGATCAATTACATACTTTATTGTTTTGTCATGTTAATTTTTCGTAAAGTTTTAACATTTTAAGCTGGCATAATTTGGAACAGTCATAAAAATGGTCATGTAGAAAGATCGTGCAATCAATCAATCATTCAAGCAATCAATCATACATAGATATGTCAGTCAATCATTCCATCAATCAGAAAAGCAGTTAACTAAATCATACATGTACATTCATTCGATCCAAAAGACAAGTGAGATGATACATTTGAAAAACGGCATTCTGCAATGCAAATGTGTGACTAAAATTTGAAAATTTCTTTGAACATGTTGAAGAAAGATATTTGATATTTTGTCAGTAATTTTTACCACGTTGTTTCTTTTGGCAGGTGGACAAAAGACATGACAAAACCATGTTACACTGTAATGAAGTAAACAGGAATGGTCATGAAACTGACACGTTTGCAATGCAGATTGCAGTTATTCACTTCCGTCTACTCACTTGTTTTGGGGAATGAATGAGTGCATTATTGGTCGGTTGTTTTTCTGATATTGATTGAATGATGGAGTGAGTGATGAGTGATAATTGATTGGCTGACTGACTGATTGGTTCATAGGGTTAGGAAGCTTTTCTGAACTTGGGGGGGGGGGCTGAAGAACACACCCTGAAAATTTCAATTTAGATACACATCACGAGCGCGCAGCGCGAAGTCCCCTGCAAGGGGGGGGGGGTGTAAGACTAGCTACCTGGATCACTATCACTTTAATTGAATACTTAGGGGCCGCGAAACGTTTTTCAATTTGGTAAGAAATGACGCTTCTTGCTCGATTATGAACCTTGCTGTTTTTTTTTAATTTGCAAGCGAGCGAAGCGATCGAGCCAAAAATAACCACTTCCTGTTATGAAAGAAGTGTTATTTTTTGTCATCAAAATCAAAAGTGTTATTTTTTGTCATCAAAATGCACTATGCAGGCCTTTAAGAAATAATCGTGACTCTATTTTGACAGCTCCGTCATTGGTTCAAACGTCTGCTGTCCGAAACCATCCTGTATTAGATGTTACGAGTGAGCGAAGCGAGCAAGGAAAACCCATTCTCTTGATAGTAGAAGTGTTATTTCGTCATCAAAATACGCAACAGGCATGTAAGATATTTAGAAATATATTATGTATATTCGGTCACCTCACTTACTAAATTTGTTTGCTTTCCGAAACCATTACACGAGCGAGGGAAGCGAGCAAGGAAGAATATATGTATACTCTTTTCATGGCATAAGTGATATTTCGCACTTAAAATGCTCAAAATACACCATGGGCCTATAAGAAATCTGGAGTATACATTTGGCGACTTCGCTTGCCGAACTGGTTTGCTTTCCACAATTTTCCACTATCTTATACGAGCGAGCGCAGCGAACGAGGAAAAAGAATATACTTGTTACTATGACAGGGATAATTGGTCGTAAAAATACACCATGGGCCAATAAGATATATGAATTATATAATTGGTCATCTCGCTTGCAAAATTGGCCATTATCTCCTGAAAATTCATCTCTTAAGGTCAACTTGTCTCTAGATTCCTTGCAATTATATTAGTAATACTTACATTCTATGAGTAGAAGAATGATATAACATTAGCGAGAGGCACCAAATGCAAACCAAGTAATTTTCATAAGAATATCAATGATTAATATAACGGGCATTGGTTAAGATACCTAAAATACGGGAGAGAGAGAAAAAAAAAAAAGCGAGCGAGCGCTTCCACGTTTTCCCCATTTTCTTTCCTTCTCTTTTCTTCTTCCTTTTTCTTCTTTCCATTCCTTCCTCTTCTTTTTTTTTCTTTCCTCGCTTGGAAGCCCCCTTTCAGGCATGAAAAAGGGGGGGGGGGGCTGTGGAAGGGTATTCCCACCCCCACACATTATTTTACTGCGGGGGGGGGGGGCGCTAAAGCCTGCCCAGCCCCCCCCCCCCTCCCCCCGGTTCCTACGCCTATGCATGGATTGCTTGATGTTGCTTGCTCTGCATGACTACATGCTGATATTCTTTTTCTGTAATCTTTAATGGTAAGAACTTACTTTATAAAAACAATATTTCAAATCAACCAATCAAGTATTCAAATCCAACTTAAACTTGAAATGTAAATGAGATAGGCCTATGTCAGAACATACGCACAACCATTTATATTCATGTAAAAGTATTGAATAGTATCAGAATATGAACATTTCTAAGCCTTCAGAGTTTACATTACTCTCAGCCCCGCTGATCGTTTACCGTGGAAATGACACAGAACTCTACCAAACTAGTGCAAAGTCCATAGGAATTAGGTACATGAATAGGCTGAATAGCCAATATGCTTCAGGAGGCAGAAATAGAAAATAGTAAATATTTCAGAAAATTGAAGTGTTAGGTATTGTATGTGTACCCTCTTTTCAAGTGAGTTTACCAAGCAGCTGCGAAATTCTTGTCTTCTTAACTGTCAGTCACAGACAATGATGTCCATTCATGATTAGTGTAATTTTTTTCATGCCTATTCCTTACACACAAATGCTGTTACAAATGTCAGCAAAATAAATAATATATCCTTGAAATCAGACTCTCTTGTTGTGGGAAAACCCAGCTAGCGGGACATCCAACAAAGAACCATTTTTACATGACATCGATTTCAATGAGTATTTCACACGAGTCTCCTGAAGATAATGCGGAAAAATATGGCTGATAGTGGAGTTGACGGTACCATCTTACCGATCATCAGCCTGTATGCAGCCTTGATTTTTTTTTCGATGGCGCCGGAACGTTCTAAGCAGAGAAAACATTGGAGGGGCAAGCCATGTGTGTTAACAATGGCTTGCCCCTCCAATCCTTTGTCTGATCAGAACGTTCCGGCGCCACAAAGTGAGACGTTAAGCAATTACAAAATTACAGTGGCGGCGATTTCATGGGCCAGGGGGGGGGGGGGGGGAGGTAACACCGAAAGCCACCGAAGAAAATCTGTTTCGAGGAGTGGAAGGGGGATTATCGAAATATTTTGCCGAAATTTGTTACTCACACTCGAATATACACATCCCCTCACCCGCCTGTGCACTCCCACATCCTTTTTATTTTGCAGATAAATCAAATAAAGGCTACTTGCTATATTAGTAATACACTCTCAGAAAAACTATCAGGTTGGTTAAAATATGCACCGACCAACTGTTGATTAAAAAAAATCGTATGTAAAACATATGGGGATTTTTTTTTTTTAACCAACAGTTGGTCGGTGCATATTTTAACCAACCTTAATGATATTTAACCAACTTTTCTGAGAGTGTAGAAGAAGCCGTATTTTGCCATCAAAATGAACTCTAGGCGTTTGTGACTTTTGTCAGAATCGTGATGACATGACCCATTTTCTCTTAACATGTCCAAAATATGCGCTACAACGGTCTTCCCTACAACAAAAATTAAACTACACTAATGATCAGATAACAACAAAGAATGTACTATACAACCCCCACAACTATCATCATATCCTAACATACATTAGAGACACGAGAATGAAAGTCTAGACTACGTGTACATACTAATTACTGATAACACACACTTCTCTCAGTATACGATTCCCATGAGTTTAGGGACTTAATTCACTTTCTTTTTATTAAGCAAGAACCAGTAATATATAGAGTTTTTATTTTATAGAAATTGGAGGAAATTTCACCGGAGTAGACCTGAAGAATCTCTGCATAGCGCCTGGTGCACAGGACACAAGTTTGTCGACGCACCCGTCCACCACTTACCACAACAACACTCTAGGCCTATAAGATGTTTAAGTGGTAGGCCTATTCGACCACCTCACTCAAAAATAAGAAACAAAAATATATTGAGCTTTAAAAACTGAGGAGAGGGGCGATCTCCTTCCGAAAAAAACCAAGTTCCCCCCCCCCCACCCCCGTGATCGCCGCCTATACAAAATTACCTCGTGGAGTATTTTGTATCTATTCATCATGCTCATACAGTGGGCAATTAAATTGATTGTTAATCGTTTTCTCTACGCCCTGCTTTTACCGAAGGGCGGTATCACCTTATACAAAATGACCAATACTTTGATCAATATGTGTCTGCCCAAAAATATCGGTTAAAACTGACCAATTATTGGTTGAAATATACCACAATTTTGGTTGATTTTTACTTATTTTTTGATCGGACACATATTCACTAACACATTGGTTATTTTGACCAATCCTTTTTTAGGGTGTATAATCGCATTATTGTGATTTATTGGTCCCGGTTTTATGCAGTCCTAGACAATCAATCAATCAGTCAATCAGTTAGTCAAAAATTAATTATCATGGAAACGTGCCAATGCAAGAGATAAAAGACAACATAAAAACTAAAGAGTAAGTGAATGATATCGGAGATAAAACTCATCGTGACTACGATCCGAATTAAAATTGTAAACATCAAACATTAGAAGATAAAGGAGTTGTTGTTTTTGTATGTTTTTGTTTAGTAATTTATTAATCACAGAATTTTTTTTTAATTTTTGGATCTTACCTGCAGACCACTAGGTCCAGGTCCCATCTCATCACCAGTCGGTCCCTGAAAAGAAAAAGGAACGACGATAATTTTTTTCTTACTATTTTGTTTTAAGAGAAAGATGAAGAAGTTAAACATATTATGTAATTGCTTCATTAAAGGGGAGTGATACAAGTTTAAGCCTGTACTCTTAAAAGCATGGAGAGAGGGGAAAAGGCCAAACTTTTAACCAACTCTTGGCAACACACTGTCCACACAACTATTGGTTGTCATAATAGGTAATCAATACCTTATGTGGCTGAGGAAATTACATGGCGCAAACATAATGTCGGGAAAGCATGCTTATCCGTCAAGGTCCGAGATATACAAAGATAATTATGTTCACGCATTAACCAAACATCTCTGGGTTTTTTTTTAAATTATTATTACGCATAAGGAAAATTATAAAATGTAGAAAAATGGGGAATAATGCTGTTATTGCTAATAAATTAAAAGCTTAACAAAATTACGAGCATGATATCAATGTAAGAAATGTGTCCTACTCTATAGGACTTGCTGAAGAATTTCAGGATTATGAATTCTCAAATATGAAGTTCCGTTCGTACTAAGTTCAGCGATCGCTTCTAATGTTGTAGCGAATGGCGGAACTGTTGTATTCGGGTTCCTTTGGATCATGAATGATGAAATAATACTTACCAAAACTCATCTAAATAGCGTTTGTTCCCCCAACATTTCGAACAAAAATTGGAAAAAATGAATGCAAGCACAAAAATGTAAGAAATAACTACTAATTACCATGATTTTCTCCAATTGGGGGTAAATACTAAGTTCCGAACATTAGTTCTGTTCCTAAAACACGTATAATGATGTATGGATCGCTTCCAGTGCTGTAGTGAATGAAGGAAACGGTTGTATTCGTATTCGTTCTCTTTGCTTGGGCGCGAAATCATGAACAAACAGTGGCACAGACACAGCGCATGTGTGATAAGTTCACTCCTTTACAATCTGATCACTATATGGAATATGGAATCAACGGTCTCGCCGTCCATTGTCTATGGGCGCTCACGCTCTTCGCCCCCGTTCGCGCGTTTCCGTTTTACACCGTAGCCTAGGCAGTTTTTCGATTAATTGCATCAAACGTGCTGGTTTCAAAGTCCAGGTTTCGTTTCAGCACCATAGAGATATAAATCTCTGTTTTCAGCTCTCCTACGCCTATACCACGTACAGCGGCGCCCGCGGCGATCGTGTATGTGTACAGAGAGAATAGATGAAAGAAAGGCAAAGAAATACAGAAGGAAAAGAGGCCTTCAAGGAACTGAAGGCAAAGAAACAGAAGAGAGGATTGCCCAAAGAAATGTAAAAAGGAAAAGATGGATCCATAGGCCTAGAACTAGAAGTCCATAAAGAAAAGGGAAGGTATAGACACAAGAAAAAAATTACACGAAGAAATAGTGAATTATGTATCCTTTGTTCTTTCTTCATGTATTTCTTTGTTCTTCCTCTCATCTATCCTCTCCCATATCCTATGTTTTTATTTGTTCTTCTTTCCATTTATCTTCTTCTCTCTCCTTATGTATTTCATTGTTGTTGTTGTTGTTTTTCTCCTTTAGATAAGATCAGGCTCAGCCACAGAGAAATATATATAACTCCGGATATAACTCTATGGGCTCAGCTCGTTCGCGCAGTTATGACGATGTGCATGCAGTGGATATATCTTGGCTGTCGTCTATGTGCGCTGAGGACTTAAACTCTTTCACCAGAGCACTTGTAGGATTTTTTCGCGAAAATGCCTAGGCAAGGTTGTGTAAAACGGAAACGCGCCCCGTTCTCGGTCGGGACGCAAGGTCCGCGCTCGACACACGACATGGCCATGGTTTCTTTGCCTATTTTCTTCGCCTTCCTCACCAATCACCGTTTCAAAGTCGAAATTCAAGCCTGCGAGGCCGTCCCACAGTTTGTCGGTTGCTTCAACGCAAAAGGCATGCGGCAATGCGGTGTTGTTCCAACTGAACACAGCCTAAAGATCTCACACGCAAAAATGTCAATTTGATGATTTTAAAGATCACGGCATCGGTGTAGCGCTTTACTTGACTGCATCAATACGATGGTCCTTGCTTCTTATGTGGCTCCTCAACTTGGCCTTTCACTAAAACTGATTGGTGAGATTTGGGGGAGCGAGCAGGCCGAAGGAACGGACGCTTTCCGTGGAGACCCCTTGCTGCTCACGGCGATAACAGCTGTGCCCTCTGTCGTGGTCCCTCCCCCAATCCTTTCATATAGGAGGCACCTATCAAGAGATCAACAACTTCAATAGGATGAGTATCAACTTGCATTGCGACCTACACGCAGACGATCCGCGTGAACCCATCCTACTACTGTTAACGACGCACAGAGGGCCAGGATGGCTCCAAAGTGTGCCAAAATTCATATTCACTCAGTTTTACTCAAATATTATGGTTTAATGATGGGTCTTAAGGAAATCGGACCCGTAGAATCTAATGAAAACAATTTCAAACACCTGTGACGTCATTAAAACACCGATTTCGGATTGGCTGTCGAAGTGCAATGAGAACTGATGTCTCTAGCCATTCGCTGTAGTTCTTCTCGATAAACTTTGCACATTATGCCATTTCTTTCCCCCTCCACATACCCCAGTATATTGTACATAAAACCTTTTATAGATATGAATAAATAGTAATTCAGACATAATTTAGTTATCGAAATCATGATATCATCTAGTCCATGCATTCTTTCGGTCATTTTGTCGTATTGTTCATGATGTCAAAAGAATGAATGAATTATTTTGAAAAGTCTTCGAAATTATTTCTGAAGATTTACTGAAAAGAGGAATACATGTAGATAGATATACAGATTGAATTGAATTGAATTGAATTGAATTTATTTTCATACTTCACAAGAGAACAAAATAATAGCATAATACAAGAAATACATTTGGTTACATAGAAAAATACAAAGATAATGGCAGTAAATAAAGTGAAATATGAAGGAACCTGCATGAAAAGCAGAGCTTGTAGTGTCTGCAGGTTCCTTAAAGTAATTATGAAGTTCGTAAGGAGATCGGACACTAAAGAATAATTAGACTACAAAGGAAAAGCCAAACATTAGCACAAAATCAAGGGGTAAAGAATTAGAGGAAAAGTGGACAATGTGAAATATAGGAGGGGGATGAGCGAAGAATGAAAAAAATAAATAAATAAAAAACTATACCACATTATATCTTTAAAAAGGTACAAATCAAATACATTACATATATTCAGCCAGTGCGTCTTAACGGTGTCCATAACTGGACAAAAGAAATGATTTCAGTTTACATTTAAACATACTTAGAGATAAACAGCTAGTTATTTCGCTTGGAAGATTATTCCAAAGCCTTGGTCCTTCGAATACAATTGTTCTTTGAGCAAATAACGTGCGAGTACGTGGAAGGTGAAATGAGTCCCTTTGGCGGGTAGGGTAAGAATGGATGAGGTTGTTTCTTTGAAACAAGGAAGAAAACATTTCCGGTAAATTATCTTTTGAGAGCTGAAACATGAATGTACCCAAATGAAATTCGTAAAGATCATGAATTTTCAGGATTTTATTTTTTATGAATAATGGATTTGTGTGTGCATAAAAGTCAGATTGGTTAATTACCCTAATTGCCCGTTTTTGTAGTTTGAATAACATTTCTAATACAGTCTTGTTTGTATTACCCCAAGCCAATATACCATAATTTAATCGTGATGAAATGAGAGTCATATATAAGTTTAATAGTATATAATCAGGGAAAAAGATTTTTAGCTTGCTTAAAATACCAATACTCCTAGAAGTCAATTTACTCAAGTAATTAATGTGACACTTCCAAGACAAATCATGATCAATATAGAGCCCAAGAAATTTGGTGGAATCAACCTGTAATAAATTTACATTATCCATGACTACTTGACCAGGTAAACTTTTGAGAGAATTACTAAATATCATAAAATTAGTTTTCTTAACATTAAGTGACAACTTGTTAGCTCTAATCCAAGACTGAACTGATAGAAGTTCTGTATTCAAAGTATTAAGTAGCGTATGTGGGTCACGATGAGACAGAAAAAGATTAGAATCATCAGCAAACAAAATAAATGACAAAATATTGGAAGAATTCTTAAAATCATTAATGTAAAGAATAAAAAGTAAGGGACCAAGGAGTTATCCTTGGGGTACTCCGCAAGATATTGATTTCAAACTAGAATTTATACCTGTATAAGAAACAAATTGTTTACGAGAACTGAGGTAGCTCCTGAACCAGTCCAAGGCCTTCCCACGAATACCATAATGTGATAATTTATTTAACAATATATCATGATTGATCGTGTCGAAAGCCTTGGAAAGGTCCAGGAATATACCAACAGTATGTAATGACTTATCGACAGCACATGCCACCTTGTCAATAAAAGAAAGTAAGGCATGAACGGTTGAATGTTTTTTCCTGAAACCAAACTGAGAGTCACTTAATATCTGACAGTCGGTTAAAAATTTGATTAAGCGTGAGTATACTATTTTTTCTAATAACTTTGAAAGGGAAGTGAGAAGTGAAATTGGACGATAGTTGCAAACTTCTCGTTTATCATCTTTTTTAAAAACAGGTATAACTTTTGCTACTTTCATATTGCAAGGAACAACTCCATTTACTAATGATAGATTAAAAATATATGTCAAAGGTGAGAGTATTTCATTAATTACCCTTTTCAAAAAAAAATTTGTTATTCCATCACCACCAGGACTCTTATTGCATTTTAAATTATTTACAATATCTTTAACTTCGTATTCGACTATAGGGGTAAGGAAAATAGATTGCGGATTAAGATTATTTAAAAACGATGTAAATTCTCTATCAGATTCAGGGATATTCCTTTAGAGATTAGTACCAATGTGAACAAAGTAATCGTTGTACAACTCGGCTATTTCAGTAGGATCTTCAATAATTCTCCCGTTGTGTGAAATTTCTTTTGTTGGTTCGGACTTTTTGTTTGATCGTAGGACCTTGTTTATCACCCTCCACGTACTCGAAATATCGTTCTTGTACTTGTTGAATTGATCAGAAAAATACATTTTTTTGGCGAGACGCAGGGAAGTTGTCAGTACATTACGATATCGAATATATTTCCTTTTAAGTTTATCTTTACCAGGCTGTTTCTTGTATTTGCAAAATAAATTGTTTTTGCGGTTGATAGACTTAAGGAGAGATTGAGAGATCCAGGGGAGTCTAGGTGTCTTTTTATATGTGGAGCGGGAAAACTTCTTAAGGGGGATTGTAGCATTATAAGTAGACATAAAAAGATCCAAGAATTTGTCAAAACAAATATCCGGGTCTTGAATGTTATAGATTACATTCCAGTCGATCTCATTTAATCTCTCCCCAAATCTATTTAAATTTTCTTCTGATATGTCTCGAACACTAATTGATGCAGATTTATTGTTATCTCTGCCTAAAAACACCTCAACAAAAATTGGGAAATGGTCTGACAAATCAGACACCAAAATGCCAGATGACGTACTAGATAAACTATTTACAAAAATATTGTCTATCAAAGTTGACGACGAGTCTGTAATTGTAGTTGGTTTGGTAATTGAGGGTATAAAAGAGCTAGATAACATGACATTAAGAAACTCCTGGCAAGAAGAAACAGTGTTACAATGCAATAAGTCTAGATTGAAGTCGCCCATAAGAAAGACATTCTTGTTGTAAAGAACAGGAGATGACAGTAAGTTTTGGAGACAATCCAAAAAATCTTGAGTGTTACCTTTTGGAGGCCTGTATATTTCGCCAACAACCATTTGCTTCTTGTCAGGCATTTCAATTTGAATAAAAATACATTCAATAAAATCAGACATTTCATTTAGCTCTTTTAGTTCTCTGACATTTAAATTATTAGACACGTAAAACCCGACCCCTCCCCCTCTTTTATGTTCTCTGTTATTAGAATAAAAGGTAAACCCATCAATAGAAACAAGAGAGTATTGAAAATCATTCAACCAGGTCTCAGATAAACCAACACAGTAACCATAATGGAGTTGATGAATAAGAGAATGAAAGTGATCCACATTCTTATTGAGACTTCTCACATTATGGTGCATGAGAAAGAGTTCGTCCTTTGATTTCAATGAGTTACTGATGACGTTGTCAACTGAAAAGTATCTGGACGATAATTTGTGCAAGGGTACATCGTTGGAATCTAAGTCAAATAAAAGATCAGGTGTTTGGAGGTTTAAATACCGTGGGAGATCACCATGGTCATTTACGTCAATATACTCATTACCCATATACAATGAAATAAATGTAGAAAGGAATGTGTGGAGGTGATTGAAATTGACTATCAAAAGACGAACTCTTTAATACTGTTGAGCAACCATCAAGAAGAAAAGACTGTGTAAGGCAGTAACAATACAATGAAATGCTATAAAAAGTGATTAACATATGAATGCTGTAGAATTGAATTGATTTCAAACCAAGAAGTAATAAGAATGGCAATTTCATTAAGACACAAAATACATGTAGAGAGAAAATACAATGTAAGACGCACTGACTGAACAATAATACCAAATACATGTAAAGCCGTGAAAAAACGGCAATAATGTTGGATGAAACATCCAAAGTAATAAAAATATATTTAGATAAATTCAATATTAACAATTCATGCACAGAAAATGTTGTCCTGAGCATTGTATTGCAATAAATCAGCAGATTTGCAGCCAAATTATTGTATAAGTATAGGTACGGTCAAAAAGAAAATTGAAAACACAGAAATCTAAGAAACTAGTTGAGAATCATGCAAGTACAAAATCCTAAAAGCTTCTCAATTAAGACAAAATAGTAAATATTTTACTTTCATATGAACATATTTATGTGATATAGCTATAATTGGTATAAGAAAAAGAAAAAAAGGAGATGCGTAAACAGTGAGCATGACAGGCTAAGAGAGCCAAACAAGATAACTTGGCGAGCCGAAGAATTTCGGCAAGCAAGGCATATCTGTGAGCAAGACAACTTCAAGAGCCGAACAATTTCGGCAAGAAGACCTATCTCCTGCTATCAACAAATCATGCAATATTGCATATAGAAAATGCAATTAAGATACTCAAATAACATGTATGTAAATTAGCTGTAATTGGTATAAGAAAAAGAAAAAAAGGAGATGCGTAAACAGTGAGCATGACAGGCTAAGAGAGCCAAACAAGATAACTTGGCGAGCCGAAGAATTTCGGCAAGCAAGGCATATCTGTGAGCAAGACAACTTCAAGAGCCAAACAATTTCGGCAAGAAGACCTATCTCCTGCTATCAACAAATCATGCAATATTGCATATAGAAAATGCAAATAAGATACTCAAATAACATGTATGTAAATTACATAATTTTGTGAGTAAATGTTACATGTGGTAAATAGCCTCATTTAGAAAAGATGTCAAGCCCAAAAACAACAAACCGAATGATCGGTATTTAAGGATTTGCCCGAAAATGTATCGGCAGCATGGCGGATTTAACCACAGGAGTTGAATAGCTAAAATATCAATAGGATTGAACCTTTCACTCCAGAAGAAATGTTCCAAAAGCATATAGATTGTAATTGTACAGCCATTGTTAGAGATATATGAGTTATTTCTGGCCAAAAAAGAGATCAGAATGTTTATGTTAATAACATCGATAGAAAAAAAGTATCTCAGCTATCAGAATGTCAATATGTCTATATTATACACAAACAAAATGCTTTATAAGCACTCAAAATTATTAGACTGTAGTATTTAAACAGATTAACGATCATTGACATAGTGACAAACATATGAAGAGCGTTCATGTTTTAAATGAACAAATATATATCGTAATAATTCAAGGTGAGTTATAAGTAGCTCCTGGTTGGAGTGTAGAAAAACAAGAGTATTGTTAATTAACATCAGGCAACAGTTATTAATTATACGTGGTTTTCAATGGAAGTTGCCAGTTGCTTCAAGAAGAAGGGAATGAAATAGTAAGTAGATGATGTTGCTAGACTCACTCAGTGAAGCTTTTCCACTCTCTAGTGTTTTTCTCTTTCCATAGCAAAACGACTTTCGTGCCAACTACAGAGATTTTTGTAGACAAGCCTTTATCCTTTCTGAGCTTGTAGGCCGACTTGGCGAGTAGACTTCTACGAGCTTTCATCTCGGGGGGAAGATCTGTAAGGACCGAAAGCCGCGCCCACTGGGTACGTTGCGGGGGGGTGTCGAGAGCTCTGGCCTCATGTTGGTTGACTGGGGGTGGGCGCCGCGAGCGATTTTCGTAAGCAGTGAGAACTAGATTTCGATCCCGCATATACACAAATTTCGCGATGACGGCTTTTGGTGGTGCTGGGGGCTGGTTGGTGCTGGCGACGTCCCGACGGGGTAGCCGATGAGCATTTACCAGAGCGATGTTCTCTGCGACTTCGTTACGAATACCAAGGTGTATGAATACATCCCGTAGCAAATCGTAGATGTTTTCATCTCGATCCTCTGGTAATCCATAAAACAGAAGATTAGAGCGCCGATTGTAGATCTCCGTTTCTAGTAACTTCACTTTCAGCTGGGAGATTTCTAGAGACATTCTCTCTTCCAACCCGGGTAACTTCCGTTGCTCAAGATCGCTGATTCTATCAGAATTAGATGTGACCGAAGCTTCAACATCTTCTAATTTAGATTTGATAGAGGTTACTTCTCTGGTCAAGGCTTCTAACTTCACGCAAACATCAGCAGAAGACTCCTTAACAGATCGGTACACATCCGCAAGCGTAGGTTCAATTTGAGCTGGACGTGGAGGTGCGGCAGCAGACGGGCTGGTATGGGCCGGTTCGCTAGTCCCTACGGCTTTACTCTGAGAAGAGGGTGCGGTTTTAGATCTGGTAGCAGGACCGGGAGGAGGCATGTTGAGTAATGAGACAACAAAATTACAGCTTAGAGTACTTGTGGTGACCAAAAGCGTAGATATTATGTCCCAGTTGGTAAAGTAAATTCAAAAGTTGATGAAAAATTATGACTGACCGTTCAAAATATCCGTGTTAGAAAAAATTCGGCTTTGGCTACAAGAGCCGCTGATTTACACGTCCGTCTCCGATGATAACATGGCGCAGATAGATGGATGGATGCATGCATAGATAGATAGATAAATGAATAAATAAATAGATTGAGGGATACAATCCAGGCTGTAAATAGATTGATGAATAGGTAAATTGATTGGGGCGGTATACTCGTATAGATAGACAGATGGATGGATAAATAGAGGGATTCCTAAAGATATGTGGATGAATAGGATAGATATAGATAGAGGAATGCATGGGCCTAATGACAGATACTACAGATGGATGGATGGGTAGATAGATAGATAAATAGATAGAGGGATAGGTCTAGATATATACGTGGATGAATGGATAGAATGATAGAGAGGTGGATACGTGTAGATAGATAGATCATAGAAAGACAGATTTGTAGATGATGTAGATGGATGGATGGATAGATAGATAGGTAAAGAGGGATAGGTGTAGACAGATAGGTGGATGAAAAGATAGAGGGAGTACATGTATAGATAGATGAATGAGCGGTTAGCTATATAGTTAGTACAGTCATTCGTGGAAATGACTCACGAGTAATACCACTTTCACACCAAAGAAATATAACGGAATACAAGCGTTTTTTGAAAAAAACGCTTTGGTATGAACACTCGGCAAAGCGTCATATTTGAAAACGGAATCAAATATTCCGCAATCTACGTGTGAGGTCTATCACTAGGTTTTGAGGTGTTTTGAAAACGGAATATTCTAAATATGACGCTTTATTTTTTGGTATGTACAGAAAAAAGGAAATAAAGCGGAATGAAATGTCAAAGGTCAACCAGGTTCCCACCAAAAACCTGGAAAATGCGGGAAACGAGTGAAAACGCGGGTATCTTCGATCGCAGCGCTAGCGAGCTGCATGGATCGGCATGGCAGTGCAGCGTACGTTCGTGGACGCGAATCATGTATGAAGAAACAAACGCGTTAGCATTCGTACATGAGTTTAAAAATTAAACTATACATACAAATAAAAAAAATAATTATTCAGTAAATTTAAACAAATTGCAATAAGTTAAGTAATAATTATACATTTTATTCTGAATAACTGATTTGTTTTGTTACATATATCAAATAAAACAAAAAAAAAATAAGTTTACGAATGTTTACGTATACGTTGGGTGTTTGTATACCGCGCGCTTATACCACAGAAATAGAAGACGTAAAAAGCTCATGCGGACTCGAAAACATAGCCAGCGTTCGTACGGGATCACGTGATATCCGCCATCTTGGTTAGTCCTCTGTTTACGTCCGCTCACTGTATTTTCCACCGGCTAGAATTTCTTGCATTTTTTACTGCTTTCTTAGCTCTGTGTTGTTTTTACGGCATATAACTCTACCAATCGTTAAGAGAATGGATGCAGGAAGGCTTCTACAGGTTAGTGGGTTTTATTCAATGCAGTCTTGAAATATTATTAGGGTGTAAAGAGACTGTCAATGACGGTGTTCTGGGTAGCCCGTATTTGTAGTTGTAGTCCCATCTGTTCGTTTTGATGTTTTATTTTAATGGGACAACAGTAGTGTATGTTCAAAATCCTACCTAGAAAGCCTAGATTAACGTAAAGTTTGTTGTTAAATCATACTAAGCCTTTTTTATTTGATATTTGCAACTTGTGGTTTTGTCTAACAATTATTAATAATGAAATTGGATCTATTCAAGACATGGTGGTGTAGTCTGTAGATGTAACTTTTTAGATGTCTTAAGTACAGTTACTTCTCTTTTTTCATTATTGTTTGAATTTCTAATCTTTTTGGAATACTACATTTTTGTCAAAGAAATTATTTACATGACAGTTGGATAAGTTTTACTTATACTATATTTTTTCAGGAAATTGATTGTAATTCTTAGATTAGAAATTAGTTTGACCTATCATGGTATTTACTTTTACGACTTACTTATGACCTATCAACAAATGATTCTTTTCTTCTTTCCAATTCTAGGTTTCCAAGAGGACATCATTCTTCTGAAGGAATTCCCAGCGAACATGAGAAGAGATGGTTTTACGCCCAGCCAGTATTCAAGTTTATGTTCCAACCACTTTGTAGAGGAAAGAAGAGAAAAGCTTCGATCCTACTGGGTAGGCAATTCAACTGTGTTGATTCAGGCATTTTCTTGTCCTTGTTGTCAGAAGCTTCACCACAAAGATGCTTTCTCATATACCGATTTAAAGATTAATGCATCTGATCCATTTGAGTATGATGCAATATGTTTTGTTATTTATCACTATGGACGTGCATTCTGTTTACTTTTTGTGCTCATTTGATACTTATACTCATGCAACGCAACTTCAGTCACTGAAAATGATATTCAAGTTTGTGCCTACATGTATTTCCTTAGCTTGCCTTAATTTGCCATTTTCAGAGATTAAATTGTAAATACATAGGCCTATATATGTGTATGTACATTTTGTACTTAAGTGTTGTACAGTTGCAATAGTTTTGTACTTAAGCATTGTACAGTTGCAATAGTGGAAGATTGATAAATGTATGAGTGGCGCTCATCTCAGCTTGATGTAATATAGCATGATCAGTACATCACTGATTTTGGTTTGGTGGGATGTAGATTCCCAAGTCAATTTTATCTTCTTCTTAAAAGTACTCCATGTCTCATGAAGTGTCGCAATTGCAGAATTTATTTCATTATCAAATGTCACACCAGAATATTTCAACTACCAATAAATCATGACCATTCTACTTTGCTGCAGTATAAGTTGCCCAGAAAAATGGAAAGTGATAGGTGTGATACATGTATGAGTGGTACTTATTAAGTAAAATTTGCAGCAGCATGTTGCACAGTTTACTGCTGTAATAGTTTCATATGTATGAGCTGTGATTCTATTGTGATATGCTCTAGTTTACTTGCCTTCGTTGTGCCTTTTCCCAGTTTTATGCCAATTATTTCCAGTGCAGTTTTATTAAGACACGGTTGAAGAAACATAACACTGTGTAGAATGTAAACTATACTGTTAATATTTTCTCTTGTATGAGTTAGTGTGAAAACATAAAGTATTCATGGATATTGAAGAACGATCACCATTAGAATTCAAAAGGAGTTCTGAATTTTTCAGTTATAAGCCTGTCGACATATGCACCTGTTTGTTTGAAAATATGAATAGCTTGTGCTAAGTTTGTTTAGCAAGAAATGTTTTGTGCATTGGCATAACTCACAAATTATAAAGGAAAAAGAATCTTGAACTTGACTAGAAAAATATTCTGACAAAATTATGTAATGTATGTACATGTAACGTGTCTTGTAAGTTGACTGTTTTTGTTGCATTTTTATGCTATTGGGCTTATATGATGATCATATAGCAATTGACACCATCGGGGCGTACGCATTTTTTTTTTTTTTTTTTTTTTGGGGGGGGGACAAGACGTGTAAAATTTTCGAAAAAGCCCAAATGCTAGGGAGCAAAGCCACCGAGCTGGTCACGAGGCCTTTTTTGCATTTCTCAAAAATTCTGGGCCCCCCCCCCCTCCCCGGTGCGTACGGGCATGGACTACATGTAATGTACGTTCTGAGTAGGGAAAAATATTTCTTTACAGGGGCTTTTTCCTACTTCCCTACTTCTGTTCACAATTCATTCCGAATTACATTTTGCATTGAACCTAATGACAATTTTATGGGAGTTCTTTTGCAACTTACAAGGGCTATTTTTTTACATTTGGGAGGCAATTCATCTTTAGCCCCCCAGTATTTTTCCCCCTACTAATTCCCCACTAAGTACTTAATTGGAGGTTCATAGCGTATTCCCTAATTTATTACTTGTTACTTGCCAATGTGTTTGCCAGTTTCTACATCACCATTTTCACTTTATTGCTGTTACTGATAATGTGAACCTCGAATTTTTCTTGGAGGAAAGAATAAACATTGAACGTTACTTAATTGATATGATCTGTAGCCTGTTAAATCTTATTTGGGTGGCATAGTTTCGCAAATTCTCTTTTATATATCTTTTGTCCTTTTGGTAGTTTGTATGTGTGTTTGACTGTTTGACTGTTTGTTGTTGTTTTTGTGAAGTGCGCTGAAATATATGAAGTTGATTGAGTAAAAGTTTGTTTAAGCATTTGTGTAATGAAGAATGACATCGTGTGTGTGAGTTTATATGTGGTGTTGGGAGGACTGAGCACATGAATAATATTACATGTGCATGTACTGTGATTGTGTGAAAGTGACTCATAAGTCCCCCCCCCCCCCTTCCCCTGAGGGAAAAAAATGAAAGTTTAATCGACTTTTTAAATTTAGATTTTCAAAATCAGGGGGTATGAATGAATTTGGACAAATTATGTTAAGGATGTTCATTGAAATACATGTACAAATCACATCCCTCCACCTCAGTTTAAAAAAAAAAAAATCTTAATTCATTCCACGTATTTCTTTTTATTTTATGAGAAGCTCCCTCCCCAAATATTAAAAAATCAAATTAGATAAGGAAATGTGTCTTGAAAGAGAACCCAAACTTAAAGAAAACTGACAAGAAAATTATAAGGAAACTAACTGCTAAAGAGAAATTTAGTTACTAAAATGGAGAATAACGTATTATCTTGAAAGAGTTGATTAGAAGCTTTCTTTATTCATCTTGGCAAAAATAATAACTTATACTACCGATGTGCAAGTAGATAATGCACACGGTCAATTGGCTTATGAATAGGTAGGCCAACCTCAGAATGCATGGCCTCTTTGGAGAAAATTTCAAAACAGAATTGACAGTGTCATATACGGTCGAGTGGGCTTGCCGAAGAGACCGAGGACTAAGCAAGATGGCGGCGTGTGCACTCAAGCGAATCGCCCAGCGGGTCCGACGGCGATACCGCGATGCGTGCTTTGTGAATGGGTATGCGCCTTGTACGTCTTCTATTTCTGTGGCTTATACAGCTAGAGATAGCAAAATGCATGGTGGGTAATGACGTATTTCCGCACTCTCTCACACCGTAATATTACGCTTTCGCTCAAAACGGACTTCAATGGTTTAGTGTGAACAGAAACCAGAAGCGTTTTGGAAGCGTTTTGAAAGTGATACGTCATGAAATATAACGGCATGGATATTCCGTTTCGGCAGTGTGAAAACAGTATAAGTGTAACAGAAAATGAATACGTGTATTGCTAAAAGAATTAGCTTTAAAAAAAATTGATCCCATACCATGTGAATAGTCGCTATAACTTTTAGCTATGAAGCGTGTAGTATCAAATTCCTTACGTATATCATACCATATCGCAGAGGAAAGTTTTATAGCTTGTTGTTGATACAGGCCTATAAAAATACACTTTCGACTTTGGAAGAGGGGTTTTCATCAACTGAAACCAGCCCTATAATCAATCTTGTTTACTTCTTATCAGTGTTTATGGGATATTGCTATGTAAAATTAAAAGAGTCATGCGTGCCTCATGCGGCGCAGTATGATGACAGAGAATCCTTCATAGGCCATGGGCCGAGGCATGATTTAGGGCTTATTTTTTTAGTTGGTCCACCTCTGGGAAGTACCTAATTTTGTGCTAGTTATGTCCCAAAGAGGTATATGAAGCATGAATGCAATGTTCCCATATCTGAATTTTGGGCGTTAAGGATTAACAGCCAAAAAACAAAGAACAAGGTAGATTTGGTTGCTAAGGACATGTTTCTCCCTAGCAACGGGGGTATTTATACCTGTATATCACTCAGAACAATGCTAAATGTGGTATACATGACACCAAACACACATACCATCCTTCCACACATGCTTACACACACCCACACCCACACACTCAAGTCATATATACATGTATACAGTATATGTATATGTATGTATTTTGTTGCTGATAACAATGTTGAAAATGTATCTGACCTTTGTGATTTATTAGATATGATGTGAATGACACAACAAAACACCCATAAACACACCCTCACACACACACACACACACACACACAAACACACAAATAAGAAATATTTTGAACACTCCCCCCCCCCCCCACCCCCCTGCTCTACTGCTATACATGTATGTATTTCTCCTACAAGTTCTCTGCAAAGCAATTACATACATGTGTCACCATATAAACTCTACTGATTCTCATCCCAAGAAATTAAATATCACTCATTGCTGCTCAGTTTATGGTGCTTTATTTGATTCATTGATTGACACATTTTATATAGCCAAGACTGTCAAACTTGTTATGCTGAGTTTAGGCAGGTCCATGATGTCCACAAACTCCAAAATTTTAAAAAAGTGGGTAACTCCGGAATTTATTTTGCTGGGGGCACCAAGTATGCTAAATAATAAATATTCCTGCTTTTGTTAGGGACAGCAATACACCTGTCTAATTACATAAGACATTTATTCTAATTTGACGCCAAAACTTGAGAGAGTGTGACAGAATGAATTATTATGAAGAACATACATGTAGCACATATTGCGACATTGTAGAAGATCTTTGTGAGCAAAAACAATTATAAAATAAATTATGGAGCTCAATACTTTTTTTTTTTAATTGTGGGGAGTGTGCACATTGTGGTCCACTGTAAACCCAGCATTAGATACATGTAGTCATCATAACAGGGTCCACATTTTAGCAATTTATGAAACGTAAACAAAGTTCATCAACAACTTTCCATAGTTTTGAGACTTTAGTAGAGTCTCATGCTTATATGATATACAGTTTCTTATGACTAATCTCACTGTTGAGTTAAGTATAGAGAGAGACAGAGACAGAGAGAGAAGAGTAAAGAAAATCAAACAATATGAACAGATGGTAATTTAAATATTTAACAAACCTATCATTACAGTTAACATTCTTTGATAACTAATTATTTTCGTGTGGATTGGGGAAACTTGAATAAGCACATCCCTAGTCATGATCTAGGGAAAGAAAGCATAACATTTTTGAGCACTATGCACTTTTTTGTTTCGATTGCCTGCTACATGTATTTGCTACATGTATTTACAGAAGAATAACAATATGCATTAATCCACTGAAAAAAGCTCAGATATCACTTCAAAAATGCATGTATTTTTCTTTCAAATTACAATAATCATATTGATATAAAATCACACAGCATTCTAAACATTTGTAAACTAATCCCATAAAAACATTGGAATGTTTTCTCATCATACAGGTAGCAGAGCTATCCTATACATGTACATGTATTATAAAATTCTGAAGTGAAATCTTATATAATCCACATCATAATTTGATTCCTTTTTAAAAAAAATTTACTCCATTCCTGGACAAATGATTGTCTTCTTTACAGAAATGAAATAGAATATAGATGGATGCCTATCTTTTTTGTTTTTCAAACATGCTAAACCTAGAGCACTAGTATTGTTACTGTATAGTTTACAATACATGCATATTACCAAGGAGTTAGGAAGATCTAGATGTTACCAAATACATGTGTTATAGTCCGTGGGCCAGAGGGGGCTACCGTGCAACCCCCCCCCCTCCCCCCTCTGACCCTCCGCCATGGGTATCATTTTGTTCTTTGGTATCTCTAGTATCAGAAAAACGAATGTTTCGAGGAATAAACTCAAATAGACTATGATTTCTAAGCCATTTTTTAAAGCAATGTCAAAATTCATGGTTTTCAAATTTTGACCCTTTTCTTGAGGTATGCGATTTTTGAACTCTGGATATAGGCTATATCGCAACCAAAATTTGATTTTTTTTTGTTGAAATTCCTAGCATACGGGCTTCAACGTATTAGCAATCAACATGCAAAATTGTAGCTTCTTATGTAATCATTCACATATGCAAATTAAGCTATTAAATTTGCATATCATTAAACACGGAATTTTCCTGTTAAAAATATGTTCAAAAATCAATTAAAAGTTTATTTTCTTTTTCCTGACCTATCAATAATATATTTTCCATGAAACATCATATCATTCTCTTCATCTGTATCTCTACTTATTGAAAAATGATATCCCAAAGGTCAACTCTTACCCTAGGCTATGTTTTTAGATCCTTTTGAAACTATGTCGAGGTGAGATTTTCTTCTTGTTTTGTCCGTTTTTCAGTTGTTGTTTTTTTTTTCATTTCTTGAGGTATGTGATTTTTTAACTCTGGATATAGGCTATATCGCAATCAAAATTTGATATTTTTTGTTGAAATTCCTAGCATAGGGGCTTCAATGTATGAGCAGTCAACATGCAAAATTTTAGCTGCTTATGTAATCATTCACATATGCAAATTAAGCTATTAAATTTGCATATCATTAAACACGGAATTTTCCTGTTAAAAATATGTTCAAAAATCAATTAAAAGTTTATTTTCTTTTTCCTGACCTATCAATAATATATTTTCCATGAAACATCATATCATTCTCTTCATCTGTATCTCTACTTATTGAAAAATGATATCCCAAAGGTCAACTCTTACCCTAGGCTATGTTTTTAGATCCTTTTGAAACTATGTCGAGGTGAGATTTTCTTCTTGTTTTGTCCGTTTTTCAGTTGTTGTTTTTTTTTTCATTTCTTGAGGTATGTGATTTTTTAACTCTGGATATAGGCTATATCGCAACCAAAATTTAATATTTTTGTTGAAATTCCTAGCATAGGGGCTTCAACGTATTAGCAATCAACATGCAAAATTTTAGCTGCTTATGTAATCATTCACATATGCAAATTAAGCTATTAAATTTGCATTTAATTAACACGGAATTTTTCTGTTAAAAATATGTTTAAAATCAATTAAAAGTTTATTTTCTTTTTCCTGACCTATCAATAATATATTTTCCATGAAACATCATATCATTCTCTTCATCTGTATCTCTTCTTATTGAAAAATGATATCCCAAAGGTCAACTCTTACCCGAGGCTATGTTTTTAGATCCTTTTGAAACTATGTCGAGGTGAGATTTTCTTCTTATTTTGTCCGTTTTTCAGGGCAAATATATTCGAATCTGAAACAAACCTAAATGTCAAATTAATTTTACCTAATGTCAAAGTTCAGCAATGCTATGACTTTTTTGAGAGAGCAGACTGGGAAAGGGTGGAATATAGAGAGTGTTACATAAGAACTGTTGGTCATAAAACTAATAGTGATGGACAACACCTTTTACTGGGTAAGTGTCAAGTGTCAATTTCCCATGAAAGCCCATGTCTGATAATCCTTAAGAAAAGATATGCAGACATTATAATGTGAGTTCTCCATGATGGGTGACAAACAACATCCATGCTGCTCTTTTGGAAGGGAGTACATTGGTCCTAACATGTCACAACTAAAGTAAGTATTTATGTGTGTCTGTTTAATTATTCATACATATGGTTATATAATGGGTCGAAAGCTTTAGTCAGATAATGTATGATATAGAAGAATAATTCAGGATACATTTAAGTTGCTTTCAACTACCCAAATAATTAAACAAGGTGAGCCAAATACAAATGCAAATAAATTTTGTTGTTATCAAAATGTGTTTTGCCTGATTAAAAAGTATTCTTACTTTTCCCGTTTCTTTCTTACCATTTCTCCTTTAAAAAACAAATCAAAGGGGGGGAAGCTTTGCCCACCCCCCGTATCGCGCCGGACCAGAATATTATTTTTTTGTCCATACCCTGTGTATTTTCACTCAAAATAATCTATCTCTCTCTTATTTAGATGGTACATCTAACAGTGGACGGTATTCTTTTGGAAGGAATTACAACCTGCTAATCCTAAGCATTTATATCATTGACATACAAAAGTGCAATGCTCCTCACATAAAGTACGTATTCATTGTTTAAAGATTATTTATTCTTTCGGTTGATACATTAGGCCTTCAGCTTTTAGTCAAAAATATTTTAGAGTAATTAAAGATACATTTACTTTTAGTTGCTATATTTATTACAAAGTGTTAGCCTAGTACCAAACAGAGTTTGTAATTATTTCAAATGCATCATACGCAATGAAAAATTAAATATTTGTAAAAATATATGTTCTATCTTTATTCTGTCCCTTACCCTTCTCCTCTTTTTTTCTTTTACTAATTAATGATGTATATTTCCTTGTATCGTTTCTTGCATTATGTAGATGATGGAACAAAGAAGAGAAAAAAGGAAATGTGCAGAACCAAACCAAGGTGGAGGGAAACGTCTGCAAGAATGTATTATTCATCATTCCAGCTCAAGATATGGACCATTCACATATTTGCACAACACCAAGAATCCACATGAGCGATTGAACATGTTAAAAAGAATTCGAGATCGCAGGCTTTCACAACCAGTCGGATCAGCGAATAGAATGCAAGAAGCATGTAAGCTCATACCGGAAGATATCTCAGATGAGCATGGGTATCATAGAGAATGCTACCAAATCTTCACAAATCACTTAGATCGATTGTCCGATTCTGAAAGGGAGGCAGGTCCATCGACATCTCGCCATACCAGATCTTCATCTAGTAGAGTCGTATTCACACCTGACTGCATCTTTTGCCAAAATGAAGCACAAAAAACAGTGAAAGTGAAAGGCTGCTGGACAACAGAATCTACCACTATATTTGAATTTGGAGGTTGGCAATCTGTTGTTGAAACGGCAGAGAAAATAGGAGATCAACAGTTGTTACTGAGGATACGAGGAGTTGACTTGTTCGCAGCGGAAGCAAGGTACCACAGAAGCTGCCGAAGCAGGTATGTTGCGAGATGCAAACTCTCTAACTCGGGAAGCAACGAAGAAGAGAAGGACAGACAGAGACACATGGAAGAGGCACACATGGAAGCATTTGCCAGTGTATGCAGACTTGTAGATGAAGAGATTTTGAACAAGTCGAGGATTTTGAAACTGAGTGACCTCAATGAACAATATAAAGAGACACTAAAAGACACTCCATTTGCTAACCCAAAGTACAGATCGACTAAACTAAAGAGTAAGCTTGAGAAATGTGATGTGTATAGGGGTAAATTATCCTTTTGTAAAGTAGATGGTAAGGGTAAGTTTGAGAGCTACTTGGTATACAATTCTCAAATAAGTGTAAAGAAAACAATTCAGAGTATGCATGACCTAAGTTCAAGTGGCACATTGTTAGATGTAGCTCTTTTCCTCCGCAGAAGTATCATAAAGGCTTTTGAAGAGTCTGCAGAACTCCCATGGCCATCAACTGCAGATGCTTTAGCTGCCAGGGATGACAAACTGCCTGGTGAACTCGAAAAGTTCTTGAGCACGCTGTTAGCTGGCACTAACTTACACAATTCAATTAGGGTGAGGAGATTAGTTGAGTCAATTGGGCAAGATATTTGCCGAGCAGTAACAAATGGTCAGTGGAAAATGACAAAACACATCTTGCTATGCATGACCCTCAGACATCTTTTCCGCCGTGCCCAATTGATCACTTTGCTTAATCGTTTTGGTCATTCAGAAAGCTATTCATTCTCTCTTGAGATTGAAACGGCCATCGGACAAGCCCTTCAGCAATCGTCCAGTCTTTTGTCAAGACAGGTAGTCCGTAACCCTGTCGAACCAACACTCTTCCATTCAGATTTTGATAACTTTGACCAATTTGTGTCAAGTCTAACAGGTTCTGGTTCTATCCACACAGCTCATGGGATTATGATGCAGGAAGTTTCTTCAAGTGAATCCGCTGCAGAGCCAAAGGAACCAGAACCATCGTTGTTACGTACCAAGGAACGTTCAATGGCTGTCCAACACGAAAATGCTCTCCCACCGTGCTATGTCGACCGAAAAGCCTGTCCAGATTTTCGCATACAGCACTGGAAGAAGAAGGTTGGTGATGAAGCTTTCAGTCTGCAAGTAAAAATCTGATGTGGATTCTCACTCGTAAAGCAAGCAGTGACAGAGCACAGGAAATACCAGGTTTGGCTGGATTTGTTTCATCTACAGGTGATGCTCCTGAAAACATGACGACGGTTGACTACTATCCAGTGATAAATCACCCAATAACAGACAACAGTACAGTGCAGCAGTGTTTGAGAGCAGCTGAAGAAGCAAGTCATGAGGTTGGTCAAGAATATGTCTTTACGACCTTTGACTTGGGTGTTTGCATGAAAGCCTACCCGATCTTGTGGAGCAATCCTGCCAGGTACAGGAATCACATCATATTGATTGGCACATTTCACATCATTTGTGCCTACTTCAAAATGCTTGGTAAGAAGATAGAAGGATCTGGACTGCAGGATATCCTGATCGAAGCTGGTCTGATGTCTTCTGGTTCAGTGAAAGGTGTAATGACAGGGAAGAACTATGAAAGGAGTTTACACTGTCACAAGACAATGTTGGAGTGCTTGGAAAGACTCCTTTTGGAGGAGTTCCTTTCAGTGGCTGGCAAAGACTCACTACTCTCAGACATCCCAGAGACTTCAAGGAGGAAATTTGAAGAACTCGTACTTCCACAAACAAGTGCAACACTTGCTGAAGTCCTGTGTGATAAATATCTGACAACATTGCTGGTATCCTACGATAGCTTCAAATCTGATGTACGAAAGGGATCGCTCGGAACGACCGCACAGTTTTGGTTGTCATACATGTATTGCATTTGGCTTGTACTCTCTGTGACTAGATCGGTGAAAGAGAACAACTTCGAACTGTACTTGCATTGCTTATTTGTTTTGCCTGAACTATTCTTCACCTTTGGCGGCCATAACTACTCTCGCTACCTGACCTACCTCGCGGTGTTCATGGCCAACATAGAAGATTCACATCCAGGTGCACTGACCTTGCTCAAGAGAGGTGCGATAAGTGTTGCACGGCCATGCATACCAGGTAGCCGATGTCATGTTGACAAGACAATTGAAGAAACAATCATGAATCATGGCAAATCTCGAGGTGGTGGTAGTAGTGGCATAGGACTGTCAGGCATTACTGAGAACTACAGGGCGTATCAGAGATGAGCGAGGACATCAACGGAGCGTGCACACTTTCTCTCGGCAACTCTGAGCCTTGCAGACATGACTTCTGACACTAAACACGGAACCAAACATCGCGATCAACGCCCAAGTGAGATCAGAAAAAGTGAGACATCTGTAAAGAAAGCCATCTCTGCTGTGAAGAGCTTCCTCAATCCATTTGATGTAGATGACAAAACTGGCTTGTATGTACTGTCTTCTGGTGCACGTGTTCCTCCTGATGTTGAGAAAGATGTCCTACACGCAATTACAGTGGGCAAAGAACAGAAGGAGAAGTTCATCAAGGAACGACTGGAGAAAAAGACAGGATTTTCTGATCCTGTCAAGAATCTCAAGCTCAAGAATATGGCTGCAACGACGAAAACTGTGAAGTTGAAAACATCAGATCGAAAACTTGTAGAATACAAGCAACAAGGTGACATTGCTTTTCAACTTATGGTGAAAGCTCAACTATCAGGAGTTCAACTCGACCTACGGGAAATTATGAAGTTCTCCCTGACTCCTGTCCCCTACTCTTTAGGTACTTCAGATATTTTTTTTTCCAAAACTGACAAGTCTAAGGGGCTACACTACCTTCTGAAAGATGTTGACAATGCACAACCTCCCGGGACCAGCAGAACATTAGTAGTTGAAGATGGCAATGCTGTGGTTCTACTACTTAAAGGAGGTTCCAGGAAACTTCAAAGATATTGGCCGGAAAATCTTCAATCTAATGTCATCCAAACCAGATGTTGTCTTCAGTACTGACATGTTCAAACCAAACTCAGTGAAGTCATGTGAACGGGTTCGACGTGGCAATGCTGAAAAGAGAATCATCAAGGGTGCAATGACAAAGAAACCAAGTGACTGGAAGCACTTTTTGTCTAATGATGAGAATAAGAAGCAACTTACTGCTATGCTTCTGCATGTGTGGGGTGAAGATGAGATGGGCCAGAAGTTGCAAGGAACAAAGATCATCTTCATAAAGGAAGGAGAAGCCACACTTCTTACTTCCACAAATGGGAAGGAAACCCTCCGGACAGAATTATCAGATATAAAGTCTGACCAAGAAGAAACGGATTCCCGAGTTGCTCTGTACTGCAAATTTGGGAAGGATCAAGGTTATCAGAATGCTCAAGTCAGGAGCCCTGACAGTGACATATTCTTCCTACTACTCTACTATGCACATCGCATGCCTGGCATCAATCTGTTCTTTGAAAGAGGAAAGGGCAACAGAGACTGGTAGATGTTTCAACATTAGCACATCAGTCGTCAGCAGAGTATTGCTCAGCTCTACTGGGGCTTTATGCGTTCTCGGGCTGTGACTCAACTAGTGCTTTCAAAGGTAAGGTTAAACCCATTAAGCTCATGCAACAGCGTAACAAATTCCTGAATCC
This sequence comes from Echinometra lucunter, assembly GCA_029962745.1. Taxonomy (NCBI): domain Eukaryota; kingdom Metazoa; phylum Echinodermata; class Echinoidea; order Camarodonta; family Echinometridae; genus Echinometra; species Echinometra lucunter. Next base: position 85,220 of record JAPZVO010000101.1, read on the forward strand.
ATTGGCAGAGCTTCGGGAATCATGGAATGTCTCAAAAGAACTCCTATCCAGCCTTGAAGAATTCACCTGTACGTTGTATGGGAAACCAAGGCTCTCTGATGTCGATGAAGTCAGATACTTGATGATGAAGGAAAGATGCAAAGGAGATAAAGAGGAAATCACAGGATCGGTGCATGTTGATCTCTCTTATTTTCCACCTTGCAAGGACTCCCTAGAACAACATATCCGTAGAGTTAACTATCAGGTGGGAATTTGGAAGAGAGCTCATGAGAAAAACCCTGTAATTCCATCTCCAACGCAAGGACACGGCTGGACAAAAAGTGGAGATGTGCTTGAACCTCTGTGGTCTACAAAAGACATTCCCCCCCCCCCCCCCAAGGTTGGTTGATGTTCTTGAATCAATTGGAGAAGAACCCGATAACGAGGATTATTCTGAATCTGACGATGCCTGCTTTGAGTCAGATCAGGACACAGATAGTGAAGGCGAGTCTACCTGGTAGAATTAAACGTTCTGTTAGTACAAAGAAATATAAGATATTTTCATCATGCCTGCATGACATAACTTGTGGTTAACAATCTGCACTTTAGTTGGGCAGTCATACCTGGTAAACAGTTATACCACAAGTATACCGGTATAATATGCTCTTTGTTATTACTGTTGAGTAATTCATTATTTTATTGGACCTGTTATCATGTTGATGGTGTAATGAAGATGTGGTAAACATGCTCTACGAAACCATGTCGTAGCAAAGCATTTTCTTTCTAAATGCATTTGAAATGCTTTAGAAAACTTTTTTTTTCAAAAGCAATAATGAGTTGCTTTAATGTACTAGGACAAAACCGCACCTCTGTGAGTTCATCTACTTTGCGGATGGATGAGATTGAGGTGCCGAAGTTCATTCACACTATATATAAGATTCATCAAGCATCAGTATAAGGAAACTGTGCTATGATATTACATAATTTGTTGAATTGTGATCTTTCTGTTTTACTGGTAACCCGCACGGAATATTAAGTTATCATAAACATGGAATGGTTATTATGTGGTAATCATTTTTTTTTTCTAAACTTTGTTTAATTACTTGTAAACTACACAGAACGCAGTTATCTTAACCATATGGAAATGCGATGTGGAAGTTTTTAAGTTCCATCGGTGTAGGCATGGTCATGCATATCATGCCCTTTCGCTATTGATTGAAGTGAACTTTGAAATGAAACTTGGAGAAGCATGATAATACTGTGAAAGAATACCTAACTTCAGTTGCTAATTGCTACGTTACAATCGGAAACAGTGAAATTTGTCAATGCAAAGAAAATTGTATGCGTTAATGATTCAAGTCACGAGTGCATTAAAATAAAGCTGCCTTTGAAAGTGTTGGAAATGCGTTCATTCAATTTCAGTCTATGAAATTGTGGACGCAGTAATGATGGTATATTGTGCTTATTGAATAGGGATCTGTATACAGAGCTGGATCTTGGGGAGGTTTATTATGATTACAGATATTTTGTATATTGATTACAATGTGTTACTTTGAAGTGAAGAATCAAAACATTGTGAATTCGAGACAAAAGTGAAGGTTTGAAGTGTAGACTAATACGATTTCCCTGATTAGCTTGGGTGATGGATACAATATACTGACATTTTTCATTAGATTGATCCTGCCAAGGTTCCACAACCAGGACATATCTTCTCCCAAACCGCTGACTACCATGGGTTAAGTTACACAAAATTTGTATCCAAGCATCACGGAATTAGGACTGGAAAAGAAGTTGCATGTTGTTCATATGCAAGAGGTGATATTACCGGAAAACAAGTTGTCAAATCATTGTTTTTGCTTTCAACTTTCAGTCATATCACTAATTATGAAAGGAATACACATAAAAACTACCCATTTATTCAGTGAAAAGCTGATCGATTATATTTGCAGCATTATAACACAAGATGCTATATCAACAGTGCTAAAGAGATGAAGACATATATTCATCGAAATGAAACACTTAGTGGCCTTTGTTAACGTACTGAAACACTAGAAGACTTTGAACAATTTTTACTAAATAGTAACTGGACATATTTTTAAGTGCGTTCTATTTTAGGCATGTTATTATGCCTATGTCCTGAAAAAAAAACAAGCTAAAAATCACAAAAATCCCAATATGACCTTAGCTTAGAAATGGTCTGAAAACATAGCCTAAGGGAAGATTGACTTTGGAGACATCATTTTTCAATAAGTAGAGATACAGATGAAGAGAATGAAATGATGTTTCATGGAATATATATCATTGATAGGTCAGGAAAAATAAAATAAACTTTTAATCGATTTTGAACATATTTAAACAGGAAAATTCCGTGTTTAATGATATGCAAATTCAATAGCCTAATTTGCATATGTGAATGATTACATAAGCAGCTAAAATTTTGAATGTCGATTGCTAATAAGTTGAAGCAACTACGCTAGAAATTTCAACAAAAAATGATCAAATTGTGGTTGCGATATAGCCTATATCAAGAGTTAAAAAATCGCAATCCTCCAGAAAAGAAAAAACCTGAAAAACGGACAAAACAAGAAGAAAATCTCACCTCGACCTAGTTTCAAAAGGATCTGAAAACATAGCCTAGGGGAAGAGTTGATCTTTGGGATATCATTTTTCAATAAGTAGAGATGAAGAGAATGATATGATGTTTCAGGGAAAATATATTATTGATAGGTCAGGAAAAAGAAAATAAACTTTTAATTGATTTTTGAACATATTTTTAACAGGAAAATTCCGTGTTTAATGATATGCAAATTTAATAGCTTAATTTGCATATGTGAATGATTACATAAGCAGCTAAAATTTTGCATGTTGATTGCTAATACGTTGAAGCCCTTATGCTAGGAATTTCATCAAAAAATATTAATTTTTGGTTGCGATATAGCCTATATCCAGAGTTCAAAAATGGCATACCTCAAGAAAAGGGTCAAAAGGGTCAAGTTATCTCATCCTCAAATGATCAAACATCAGGAGATGAAAAAGTAAATCTTATCTACAAAATAGACTAAAAAACGAAGAAATTAAAGCCTATTTGACTTTATGCATGCATTGGTGTTCATTGGGAATACATGTACATGAGTCGTCACATATTAATCAGGAGGCACTGCATGAAACACTATTTCATAAAAGGCGAGCTGAATTGAATACTCAAAAAAAAAATCGGTTCCAGCTCCGTCTGTAGATGATTCTTGGTTGGTTGGTGAGTGGAGATCAACAAAGGGAAGATACGAGATGAGGACCAGACCCCTTCCAGCGTTGAACCCTCACCTGGAAAGGGGTTGTTCTTGTTCTTCTCCTTCTTCCTCCTTCCTGGTGCACAAAGCTGGATTTAAATAAATAATAAAAGAAAACAATTAGAATTGGGGAGGGAAAGATGAAGAGATAATATAAAGAGAATGTTGTCTAATACAATGTGATAACCATGCAATTTGCAGGGGGGGGGGGGGTTGGTGTTTTTTTTTTAAAGTAGTCCTCACTTGGTTAAATGAATTTATTTCTAATATAATACCTTGCTCTTGCAAGAAAAAAAATGAAAAAAAAAAACCCAAAAAAATGGGAAAAGAAGGTTATGTTGTACTCCAATTTGTAAAATTGCAACTCTTTGGCTCAATAAAAGTCATGTTCTATACTAAATATCATTGCTTTCAAGTACACCTTCATTTACATGAGTAGGTATTTTGCTTGTTGTCTTGTTCCAAAATAACATTATCAGGACTCTTGTCAATACACGTAATAAAATCAAATTTTAAAAATGGCAGTAGTTGTATACATGTAAAGTGCATATTAGGTAATTTTGACATTTATGTTACTATTTCAAAACCGTAGCTCGTTTACAGCCACAGGCGTGTGGCTGTAAACACAGCATTGTCATGAGGATAGTCAGGATACAGCCACACGTGTCTGAATTCCCTACAAGTCTTATACTCGTACTGCGTCACGGCATGTGGCAGCTGCATTCTACACAAGCAATGTGCATATTCATGAGATGGTGTATGTTGCAAAACTTTATCACAAAGGAGTTATCTCTTGAGATTCACTGACATACTAATAATATCTTAACTTTATTGTCACCTGCTTGCCAATAAAGTGAGAATGACTTGAGAATATTGTTTGTATAATATGAAAAATCGTGAGATGAAACCTTTGATAAAGTTTTGCAACATGTAGCGTTGCACGAATATACGCATTGCTTGTAGAATACAGTAGCGATAGCTGCATCCCATGGCAGAGAGCCAAAGGGAATTCAGACGTGTGTGGTTGCATCCTCAGTCAATACCTTAGATAAATGCGTGTGGCCGACTGACCATAAGGTAAAGACAGACACATGTGGCTGTATACACTGCCTTAAAAAAACCCCTCAGAATTAGATGTGCATGACAATTGTTGTGGAAATCAAATTTGGATCCTAATGTTTAACAAGTTACAATGTGGGAGGGGGGTGGTAAGTCCTCTCTAAAGAGGAAACACGAGTTCAAATTTGTGATTGCTACCATTTACAAGTCAAGGGGAATGGGGAGAAGCCTGGCCCCTGGAAATTATCATGCCTGACATGAGAATGTAGTCAGACAATGCAATAATAACATATCTTGATTTTAGTTCCTATTTTTTTTTTTTTTTTTTGTTTGGGCCACAGACACAGGGATGCCAGTAAAAAAATGATGAGAGCTGGGCCTGAAAATCATATAAATTGATACATGTATTTGTGTACAAAAATGCCCAAACTACTACCGAAAATAAATTGAATTCAGACATTTGCCTGAAAACTGACATCTTTGCACACATATTTTACTGCATGTGGGACTGTAGTAAGATTAGCAACCACACATGCAAGCGTTTCAAAATTACTGTTAGTCCTTTTACAAAGGAGTGAATAGTCCTGGAAGCAAATTCTACATGTGTCTAAATAAATTTGGCAACATAAACTTACCCTCACTTGCTTCGTTTTTTCCTTTCCTGCTTCTTTTGGGCTCTCTCAATCTTTGATTTGCCTGTGATCGCACAGTAACAAATACATGCAGCAGCACTCCATGTTGACAATGTGAGTGCACACAGTAACAGAGGATTTGATTGGCCAGTTTGGGCATCATCAACTGCAGTGCCATGAGATCCTGCTTCTGATTGGTCAATTATGACATCATCATCTCATGAATTGGCTTTGGCTTCTGCTAAAAATGGCATCATTTTACTTAATTTTCTCACTAACGCCCAAAATTTGACAATGGGAAGATTCCATTTCTTTCTTAGCAACATGTCCACAAGGTTTTAAGAGTGAAATGAAGTACTTCCCAGAGATGGATCACTGAATGAAAGAATTTCAGGGCTTGGCCCATGGCCTATCAGTGGCTGCGCGGTCCAAAAGAACACAGTTTTCCGGGTAATGTGCCAAGCAAAATCGGCTCTAAAATAAAAACGGGCATAAACGGGCAGCCAAATCGGATATCAACTTAAAGCTTAGACATCAGGAAAAATGGTGGTAGTATAACTGAACTGGAAATCCTTGGAAATCTAAACGTTTCTTATAGATTTATGAAAAACCGTTTAATCAGTCTATTTTCTAGGATAATTACCCTATTATACTCATAAAGATTACGTTTCTATCCATTTTAACCCATTCATACAGTAAAATTAACTATCAGGAATATGTGGGAGCAATTTTAGATCGATAACTTAAAAACTACATGTTGAAATCAGTCATTTATTAAGTTGGTCACTATTTGCACTGAAACTTGCAATATGTCGAATTTGGGCGTTTGAAGTAGGAACTTTACACCCTTAATGTACATAGCGGAGTTAGATATTTTACTGAAGTATTCTTCAAAGTGATGTCTTTCAACAGCGCATGACAAAAATTTAAAAAATTGAATTGCCCAAAATGACTTTTGGCGCACTTTGGGTTTGCCCTGGCCCACTGTGCGACGCTCTGATTTCTTTGTTTACATCATCGATCACGCATGAAAGCCAGCGCACGATTTAGCATAGGGCCATATAATAAAGTAACTAATAACTCCGATCGAGGCAAGTATAATATGATTGTAAATACGATTAAATCTCGAGAATTTGAACACACCATAAAAAGGATTGAAAACGGCTTTTTGAATACGGTATACGGATGGGGAAGAGTGGGTAGGCCGATTGAGGTCTGTATTATTATATACATCGATAAGCCTCTCATTCTATGCAGAGTGCTGTGGCTCGCGCGTGTAGGACATTATACACAGGAAGGTGCATGTTTATACAACTTCTTTTCAGGTGCGGCTTCGAATCAGCGTGGACGTCAGGTTTTTTTTAATACTTTTAAAAACAGTTTTAAAACGCGGGTACATTTCTGCAATCATTCGCGGCCATAAGATTTTAATCATGAGTAAAAGATTGCCAAACTAAAACAGGAAAAGTTGTGTTTTAATATTGCCATAATCATCGCTTGAAAGCAGCGGGATTTCAATCACGTTTAAAAGATGAACATGGAAGAATGGTTTCAAAAAAGGATAAAGGGTGAATGAAAAGAGAAATGGAACGATAAAGCTAAGTAGATAAAGAAATGATGGAAGAAGAAGAAGAAGAAAAAAAAGAAGAAGTAGGCCCCCTACCCGTATAGTACAGTAGAACTTGACTGAAAAGAAATGTTTAGTAAAGGGAACTTGGACTTAAGACTGAAGACAAGATAAATCAAGGTTCATGCACTTAAGGAGACAAGAAGCAGAAAAGAAAGAAAACGAAAAATATCATAAGGAACGACAAAAACAAGACAGAGAAATAAAGAAATACATAAGAAATGATATAGAAAAATTATGAAAGGATGAAATGCCGAAAATTAGGAAAAGAAAGATAATAGAAATATGAAATGAAAGAATAACAGTGAAAGACGGGAAGGAAAGATGACAGAAAGCCGGCACTTAGAGAAAGTATGATATATGTAAGGAAAAATGGTATAGAAAAATTAAGAAATATATGGGAAGGATAGAAGAAAATATGAAGAAAGTGAAGATGGAACGGAAAACAGTTAAAAACAATTACAAAGAAAACAGAATTTAAATAAAGAAATAGGTCTACATAAGAAGGATGGAAGAAAAGGTGAACGAAAATTAAGGAAGACAGAAAGGAAGATATGAACAAAAAAAAACATAAAGGAACGACAGAAAAGATAGAAAAAATAATATTAGCCTCCATACGGAAGAAAGAAAATAAAGGAAGAAGGAAAGGACAAGGCGACAAAAATGAAATGAGGAAAGACAGAGAGAATCAAGGAAAATAGGTCTTTACAAAGTAATAAGGGAAAGACAAAAGAAACTGATGAAATAAGCGAAAAAAATAAAGGAAGCATGAAGAAAGAACAATATCAGATAGAAATGTGATATCAAAGAAGGAAACATGAAGAAAGAACAATATCAGATAGAAATGTGATATCAAAGAATAAAACGTAAAGATAAAGGGTGACAGAAAGGAAACGGCAGGAAGGAATAATGTGAGGAACTTAAGACACAGAGAAGAAAAATAGACCAGTAAAATATTATGGAACAAGACAGGAAATGATGTAAAAAGGAAAAAAAAAAAAGGAAACAGGGGAAACGACAATATTAGATAGAAAAATGAAATGAACGATGTGACAATGAATTCATATTTTATTTTTTTCACCTTTCGTTTATTAAAAGGCCATACAAGCTTATTTAACTCGGCGCAACTCAACAAGCGCGTGTGTTAAATTTATGTGCAATATACCGTTGAATACTCAGATGTTATTATTATTATTATTATTATTATTATTATTATTATTATTATTTTTATTATTATTTGGCGTCACCTGTGCCTGGGAGGGGAAAAGCGAATAGAATCACTGTAACCCTCAGGTCTCTCCTCCCGATATCACTGATTGGGGGGTGTGCAGGTGGACCACATACACCGGGGTTTCCCCCTACTCTTATATGAATAGTACAGTGGGATCTCTAACGTGCAAAGGTGGTGACTCTCCTTTACACGGGACCTCCATTTAACGTCCTATCCGAGGGACGGATTGTTTTCCACTGTAGCATAGCCTGCGTCTATGAAACAGGGGAGGGGCACGATAACACACAACGTAGGCTTCAGTCATCCGCCTTGGCTGGACTCGAACCCACGGTCATTTGGTTCCAAAGGCAGACGCTTTACCGACTGAGCCAACTCGCTCCGTCTAAAAGAGCGTTTTGTTTTTTTGTTTTTTTTTTTGGGGGGGGGCATGACAGAATAAGCGGCCTTCAACTACCAATCATTTCACTTACACTTAGGCCTACATCCTTCCAACGTGTCCGAACTTGAGAATCGCCCCCCCCCCCCCCCGGCTAGCACCCGTGGAAAATTGCACTGCTTTATAATGTTGCAAGAGAGAATCGTGATCCAAAATGAATAATAGTAGTAAACTCTATGCCAAGCCGTTACTGAACGCACCTAGCCAAAGGAAAGGGGCAATGGGAGTTGTCGTCGCCCGTATCAGGACAACTCCCCCGGAGGACAACTCCCCCGGGACTCCCACCTGACAACTTCCCCGGAGGACAACTCCCCCGGAGGACATCTTCCCCGGAGGACAACTCCCCCGCAGGACAACTCCCCCGGAGGACAACTCCCCCCAGGACAACTCCCCCGGAGCACAACTCCCCGGGGGATGATTCCCATCACACAACTCCCCTAGAGGAAATTCCCCCCCTCCCCCTTTAGGGACAAAATTACGCATGAAATTTTGTTTTTATGACAACGCCTTGCTTGTAAGGAACTGTAAAATAAATCTTTCCTTTTTATAAATCAAATTTAAGTGATTAATCCAGTATTTTTTTGTTTTTATTACAACTCTCCCGCAGGAGAACAGCTCCTCGGGGATGACAAACGGGGATGGGTGAGGGGTAGAGGGTTTTTATTCGTTTAATAAGCTATACGGTAATTTGTCGCTCTAATTGTTAACCTTTTTGAAAAATATCCACCCTTTTGCTCCCATTTTTGCGCCAAAGTACACATTCAAAAAAATAAAATTTCTAGTAATGGGTACGCTTTTCCGCCCAAGGGTGTTGGGTTTGACAGCTTCAGCGGCACACTCCCATCGGAACCAAATCTGATCATGAGAAGAGAGAAAAGAAAGGAATAAAATGAAGAAAGGAAATTGAGGAACCTAAGTAGGAAGCTACAAAAGTAGAGAATGGTGTATCTAGTCGTAGTCTTCAGGAAAAGGGGGAGATGGGCCACAATAAAGCTTAAGAATAGAGGCCACTTCGCTCGATCAGCAGCCGTGATTAGGTCCCGTTCCTTTTAAAAAAAAATCTAAATGCACAATTTTCGGGCAAGATATATGAAAATCTTACTTATTAG
>JAPZVO010001010.1:0-23651 GCA_029962745.1 Echinometra lucunter
ATTCAGTAAACAAGTTACTAACCTATTTCAAATTCTATTAATCAAGTGAGGTTTTTCACATTTTGCCAATTTTACCTCTATTTCCCAGTGTTTATAATCACACCTTCTTGTTAACGTTCATGTCACTTCTTTGTTACTTTTATTTTTAACCCATTCGTGACAGAGGGTCCACATTTTGTGGTTTGGCCCAATAACTTTTGATGCAGAGCCTTAAAAATCATACCAAATACATGAGCAGAAAGAGCAAAAAATTCTACACAAACTGTGCCCATTTTGGTTGCTTCAATATTCGTTGTTTGATGCTGAAAATTTTTTTAAAGGAAATTAAGCATTAGAATCCTTAAATTGGCAATGTGATAGAAAGTTTAAAATCACCGTTTTCCCCTGCAAATTGGCAACTTTTTGACTTCTCATCATAATTTCTGTCAATTTATATTCATTTCAGATACATGACGTTTTATAAGAAAATGTAGCAATAAAATAAAAAAGTTGGTGCTGCCAATTTGAAGAATAAAAGCTGATCAAATTAGGCTTTAAATAATTCCTGTCATGAATGGGTTAACCCTTCTCAGCCTGCTCATTGTGAATCATATTGAGTTGATTGCAGATTGTAAAGAACCTCAGCAGCATCTCTTACAACAATCATAAATATAACTTCACTGATTTCCATGGAAACGCATGTTTAAAATTAACATGTGTTTCCATGGAACAATCATAAATATAACTTCACTGATTTCCATGGCAACGCATGTTTAAAATTAACATGCGTTTCCATGGAACAATCATAAATATAACTTCACTGTTTTCCCTTGAAGCGCATGTTTAAAATTAACATGTGTTTCCATGGAACAATCATAAATATAACTTCACTGATTTCCCTTGAAGCGCATGTTTAAAATTAACACGTGTTTCCATGGAACAATCATAAATATAACTTCACTGATTTCCCTTGAAGTGCATGTTTAAATTAACATGTGTTTCCATGGAACAATCATAAATATAACTTCACTGATTTCCCTTGAAGCGCATGTTTAAAATTAACACGTGTTTCCATGGAACAATCATAAATATAACTTCACTGATTTCCCTTGAAGCGCATGTTTTGAAATTAACATGCGTTTCCATGGAATGGGACAATCAAAATGGTTAATATGGGGCATATTTGCCAGCCACTTGTTGATATTGAAAGAATGCTGTCATATTTTTGGAAAGTATGAAGTGAAAAAGCAACCTTAAAATCAAACATCCCAGTTGGTTCTGTATACTTGTAATAGTCATCATCACATGCATGCTTGGAATTTATGGAGTTTCGAGGATATCACAAGTGCTGTGTCAGAGACATACGTTAAAAAGTGCATGCATGTGTGTGTATGTGTTGACATGAGAGTAGGGGATAAAGGTTGTAATACATGTACATGTATGTTTTATTTGCACCTGTAAATCACAACCACAATCAGGATAGACCCCCTCACATTTCACACACTAACATTATTTTATTTGTGGAACTCTTACTGAACACATCAGAGACGAGTTGGGCGTATGAAGGCAAGTACCTTATCCACTCCTCATTTTGTTGTTCCTCTTCTCTCTAGCATTCCTGTCTACCATTTGTCCTTGTTGTCATTTGGAGAATATTTGACCTTTGACTTATACAGAAAGTTTGAAGTCTGTGCGGCACGACATTTAGAGGGCGCTATTCAGAATTATGAGGACGGATGGAGGGTATGCATTTGCCATGTTTCCGAAAGCCAGAAGATTTTGGCAACTATGTTTCTGAAGCGCGTTCTTGCACATCTTGCATTACAATGCGGGATCTTTCTTGGGTCGATAAGTCTTGATTTTCATCAGATGCTTCAGCATTTTTAAGATTTTAGGCTGCAAAATAGCACCAAGGAATCACCCTGTCCGTAATTTTTGAATAGCACCCTCTAAATGCTGTTCCGCGCAGACTTTAAAGACGCTCAGTCGTGGGCTTTCATTGGGAATTTGACACCATGGGTGCTTACCCAGTAACAGGTGTTGTCCATCACTATGAGTTTAATGACCAACAGACCAACAGAATATAACAGAAGGGTCATTCTCAGAAACACATCACAATTGATGCAAGGAAAATGTGTAAAAAACAAGGTTAACAGAATGAGCTGATAACTGTATAATATGAAAGTACGATAGACGAGAAAGTAGCATCAGAAAAGGGGCAAGTCAATGTCGCGTCAATTTGAAGTACTGATGAGATGAACTCAGACCATGTAAATCGATGTTACGGAAGTTAACCGTGTATATACAAATCAAACATTGCACAATCTTTCATACAGAGTATGTTCAGATTTTGAATGATGGAACCGAAGAAATATAGGGCATCTTTAACTCCAGACCCTAAATAATATATGTTCACTATTGGTAAGCGATGGGTTTTTCTCATCTCATTCTGCAGTGACATTTCAATTATTCACTCTACGTTACGGAAGTTAACTAAAATATAAAAGCTTGAAATGATGCTTGTTCTTTTGTTAAGAATACATATTATTAGATATGCCGAATCTTCTTCTGCACACATAATTCATAAGAATGATAAACAATTCGACAAATTGCATGCACTGAGTTTGACACAAGTCAAATTGTGTAACAAAATCGTCTATCTAAAGACATGTATATTAGAAATCAAACATAGTTCATCTTTCATTCATGGGTTTCTGTTCATAGTTTGAATGAGACAACTAAAAACAAGTAGGCCCTTAAAGTTCAGACCCTAAACAAAACGTGGTAAATACTGGTAGAATACACGGACATTTCTATCTCGTCCTTCTGTGTCAAATCCATTACGCACGCTCCGTTATGGAAGTTGATAACTGATATAAATTTCTTACTTCCTTAAAAGAATGTAATTCAAACATTTTGAGTGTTGTTTCTTTTGAGAAAATTTAGTCTGGTCTTATCAGTTTATGCAACGAAAGTTATAGAAATCGGGATTTGAAACCAAATTTGGAACCAAAAATTTTGGAACCTCGATGTTCCTGGGACCATTGGTGTGGTGAACAAGGGAAGCGAGGGGGGGGGGGGGGGTTATCCTTTATATGTGACATTGCCAAATCCTTCCCACTAATTACATAACTCCGCATCTAGGTCATTGGTTTATGATGCTAAATGTACTTTATTCCTGTGCCACCTTAGGTATAAGAGTCATTAATAGTAGACTAAATGTATTTCGGAAATTTGCCGTTACGGAAATTAAATTTACTAGGGTCATTTCAAAAGTGATTCTGAAAATCTTTCAATCTCTCGAAAATGTTTCTTCATGACAGTTCGGACACCTTAACATGCCCTTGGAATAAGTTAAACTTTACATCACTTAAGAATTGTTGGACTTTTATAAATTGTTGTTTGCGCAACGATTTGTAACTGTATATTGGGGCTTATCTTTATCGGCAAAATTCTACACACAATGTTTGAAATATAAATTAGAATTTATTGAGAGCAAGCAAACAATGTCAGCTAAAGCAAGGGTAAGTGCAAATCATATACAGCTCCATGCTATAGTGTAAGTTAAAGAAGTCTGAGAAGAGTTATCAAACTTAATACAAATCCTGTCTCCGTTGTAACACAGAAAATCAATGTTGTGTGTGGAAATTGAACTATGAGGCCAAGCAAGTACTAGAGTAGCAAATATATTAACTTCCGTAACAAAACTGCATTATAAAATATAATTTAATATCAACTAATTTAGATGAGATGTAATCAATTTCATTTTTTTATACAAGAAAATGTGGCCAAGTTGAAAAGACTTAGGAATCTCGTCTAGAATCTAAAATTCTTGGGAAATTGTTTTGATTGGAGATTTTCCCTCATTAGCTGGTGATGGTTGAATACAAATTGTATCAAATTCATATGACCAATGATAAACAACTGTGTTCATTAGGTGTTGCTAACTGAGGGCACCTTAGTTCACGTAACCCTGAACAGAGCGGGATGATTTAGTAAAGCACATAATTTTAGCATATCGAAAAAAAAATGTTATGGAAGTTAATGCGTAACAGAAGTTAATGTCTTTTAACTTTGTGCACCGACCTAGTCCTTATTTAGAAATCGCGGTTTTGAAAACCATCATTTTAATGAATAGTGCCAATACATCTATTAAGATATGGAATACCTAGCAAAACTATGAAGTGCATATTAACAAAGAGTGCGTTATGGATGTTATAGCTGTTTAGCCGTAAATTTGATTGTCAAACTTGACCTTCCATTACGCATATTGCATGACACCTATATTGTCTCGTTGTATATTTATGCTTGTCTATGGATATCGCAGTACTTTCACATCCATTATCACATAATTTTAATCAGTTCCGGGAGGAAAAATATACTAACCAAAATCGTTACGGAAGTTGGAATGAATTTGAGACAAATTTTTAAGTGACAAAGCTCACCATTTGATGACTCAATACAGGTATAAGCGAAATATGTGAGAGAGCACGCCTAGCCGCCCCCACCAGCCATTAATGTAAGAAAGAAAGGCAGGCCCCTTACTAAAGAGAAAGAAAGTGATATCTGAAAATGACCGGGGACAGCGTCAATTCTAACAAAGTGCGAAAAGGGAAGGCTTTTGTATTCAAGTCAAAGCATCGCTGGCAGCCAAGCACAAGTGCGATGTGCTACTAATCTATTCATGTAATTGTCTTGATAAAATGTCATAAAAATCATTTATGAGTGTGAAGTTATAGGCCGAGATAGGTTGGGACGCTGTTTCCATGAATTGTGACGTTTTCCTGAGAATGACCCAGAATATAATATATATGCTCTGTATATTCCAGTCTTTGCCCCATATGGCAAAGACATTATCTCACTTTCCCTCGCCCGAGAATGCCCAAAGCAGGCCGAAGAATGTTTATGGTGGGACAGCTTGATTTGCTGTGCTCCAGAAATGTAGCTCTATTACAGGTATTTCCAGTGCTTTTCACTAAGTCTGGTGTCAGCAAATTATGACCCACTCCCCATGAAAGCCCACGACTGAATGTCTTTAAAAGAGTTTTAAGTCATGTCAATATATTAAATCATAACATGAACTTGAGCTTGCTTCTCTCGATATGCTATGAGGCTTTTAAATCATTCTATAGCATATTTCTACAAGGGAGTGGTTTTTTTCCAGATATGAGCAAAGTAACTATTGTGCATGCCCCAGAATTTATTTTGCAGTTTGAATTAATGTTACCATGTGATTTATTTGCCTATTTTTTTTTGTTAGCTAATCTATGTAACTTTGCATGTTGCTTTATTTTGAGCTATCACCAATCCTAGACTATCATGGTTGTAGCAATCAGGGATTCATCAATGATTCTACAGCACATTCTCTGGTGATGATTTATTTGCCTATTTTTTTTGTTAGCTAATCTATGTAACTTTGTATGTTGCTTTATTTTGAGCTATCACCAATCCTAGAATATCATGGTTGTAGCAATCAGGGATTCATCAATGATTCTACAGCACATTCTCTGGTGATGATTTCTCTACGGTCAAGTTCGTATATCAACCAAATTCTCAACTTTGACCCTATCATGAATGCTTGACTTATCCCTGACCCTAACCCTAAAATTCTAAACCCTATCTCAACCTTATCCAATGCCTTTAGATTTTTAATGAAATAAAGCTTGATATCAATGTTACTGGGGTATACGTCAGATGGCAGTCAATAGGGCATAACTGCTCCCTAAACCTTCATGTATATTAGTCATTTGTTGAATTCAAATCAAATCAAAATGCTCATGTTACTTTTTTTCCTTTTCTCTGTCAGATATATATGCATGAAAAAATAACTGGAATATATTTTTATGCATTGTCAATTGTCATATTACCCTTATCTCTAACTTTGTTTTGAAAGATTCTTAACATTGTTTCTGTTTTGACTTCTTACAACATTGCATCATCTGTTATAGTTTTTCTTCTTATCTAACCTTTTTTTTTTCCTGCACACATCTGTTGGTTTTCTATTAGTCTTTGTCAAACTGTCCTCAGATATCATCTTTATCTGGAATGAATCAGATTTTAGTGATACAGTTTATAGGAATCCATGAAGCCTTTAATTGCCTGTTGCAATGAATGGACATTAATGTGCATGAACTTTTTATGTATTTTTGATATTGTTTGATTTTTATCTTGTAGATGTTGTGATATGAGACCATTTTTTTCAGTGGAAATTTATATATATATATGTAGCTATGGAGCTTAATTTTATATATGATTCATTGCGGTCTACTTACAGAGGACTTCTAGACATTATTAAAAGACAGTGTTGGTAGTCCTGAAAAGATATATGTGTAAAAAAAAAAAAAAAAAAAAAAAAAACTGTATGATGAGAAAAAAAGGTGTGTTTTTGTTTTGTTTTGTTTTGGTTTTTTTTTTTTTTTTTTTTTTTTTTTTTTTTTTGGGGGGGGGGTACAAAATGCATTTAAGCTTTGTTTGTTTCTATGCTTTTATTGTCTTTTATAAAGTGACCCCTACCCAAATACAAGAACAGAAGAAAATGGAATAATCCTTAAATATGGCATCAAATGGTTTTAGGGCAGTAATGTGAGTCAATATAATTTATTACATGTGCAATAAAGAATGCTTTTACCCTATCATGTCCTCTGGTTGTAATTTTTCAAGAAGCTTACTGTTTAAGATTCGATCTCCAAATTTGTGTCTTTAATCCCAGGAGCCTGCTATACCCATTGCTATTGAGGTGGAGCCAACATTCATCGCTTTGGGACCGTACCATTTAGCTGCGGGGATGAACAATCGAGCCTGGTTCTATGTTCTCAGTGATAAAGGTTAGTTTCTCATGATGGTTTTCACACAACATGTCTCTGTTTTAGAATGGTAGACCTTTCTCACTACTTTGTTTCTCAAGCTCTTGTACCAATATTTACATTATACTGCAAATTTATTGTATACAAAACATTGTTATCATAAATGTTGCAACACTTTATGCAAAGCTCAGTGCTGAAGCCTGAGACATGAAGGCCAGAATTCACAAAAGAGGTTCATATTCAAACCATAATTTAGGTAAATAAAATAAGCATTTATGAATAAAGAGTTAATAAGCAGAGATACACATATGTGAATGTAGAAAAGCACATTGCTACCCGCCCAGTGGACAAGAGAACCTGTGCGTTTTATGTTTTTGGAGATTTAGACCATGGTTTAAATTTAAACCTCTTTTGGGAATTCAGACCAAAGACTCTAATGTTTGGCTGGAGATTCCCTTGTCAGGAGTAAGTGTGGAGCATTGTTTTATGCTTTATGATATGCCACTTCCTATATTTTACTTACAGAGCTCTGGGGAAAAACTTGAGTAGATACAAAGGCCTGAATTCACAAACGTGGTTTAGATTTAGACCACAGTTTATACAGATTTCATGGCATAAGTGCGCTTGATTTAGCGAACACTTAGATAGATTTACTGAAACTTTCAAAATTCATAACTCCTGAACTGATTGTCCGATTTTGCTCAAACTTTCACTGTTTACTCTTCTTGGTCATCTTTATTCACTAAGAGCACACTGATGCTTGGGTTGCATTCTCCTTTAACATGCTAGTTCCTGTGGTTTAGACTAAGGTTTATTAAAATCAGTTTGAATAAACCATGAGTAAATTTAAATTAACCCTGGTCTAAATCTAAACCATCTTTGTGAATTCCAGCCAAGTTGTCTCAATCAAGATATTCTAATGTGAATTTGAATGGGTGTACTATATATTGATAATAGAAATAATTTACTTTTTATCTTTATGAGACATACGTAGGAGTTTATGTTTTGAATATTCAATCTAAAGCCCTATTATTAATGAAAGAACTTTGACAATGTTCCAGATTATTACAGCATACAGACCCTACAAGGAGGATGGTGTAAGTTTCTGAATCAGAGAACTATTCTATTCTCACTTCCATACATTCCCCATATATAAGCTTCCACTCATACCACCCCCTTCCCCAAACTATGTATTATTTCCAATTCATATATCTTCATTCACAATCATTTAAATATAAAGAGATATTGCTAAATGTAATCTACAATAGTTAGGAAACAGAAGGGGCAACCATAAGTTAATGTACCTTTGGTTCCTTGCTATTAATAAGTAAAACGTCACTAACACTAGGCAACTTTGAAACAAAGTGCTCTATCAGCTGAAACTATCCAGAATGGGGGAGGGGGAGTCTGTGGGGGCTGTGATGAAAAAAGACAGGGTTCAGGGGAATGAGTCAATAAAAATTATCAAAAGAACTACCTTGAAGGAAAAGAGCCTGCAGAAAATATTCCTTCACTGAGTTGTAATGAACTAGATATCACTGCAATTGCACTTGTGTTTTAAAAGCAGCTTCTCAAAATATAAAATTATTGAGGAAGGGGGGGGGGGGGAGGGGGGGGGGTAAGCTGGTTATAGTTTGGAAGGGAAGGGGATGATACTGTATGATTCAAGGCTTGTTCACATATGGAGCAGTAAATCGGTTCAAAAGAAAACTTTGGGGTTTCTACTTGTACAGTGCTTCACATTTCTGTTTCTTTGATATAACACAGACATGTGTAAGGAATACACATAGGTCCTTTGTTGCATCTCATAACACACACATGTAAGGAATACACATCGGTCCTTTGTTGCATCTCTCATTTCCACTTGCCATTTATTTTGCACACAAAACTGCCTCTTTTTGAAATCGGTTTACTACTGCATATCTAAGCAAGCCTTTAGGAGGATGACGTTGTTTGATCAGTGATATGTGACCCTCCATCACAAAATGACCAATAAGTCGGAAATATGACGTTTTTACATTTTAACATAGTTTGTATATAGCTTTCCTTATGTAGACCATGCAAACCTTTGAAATTACAATGAGAATGAGAGTTTGTCAGACAGGCTAATCACGAGAGTAATAGAGAAAAGAGGATGTAAAGAGGGGTGACCTTGATGAGTGCCATGTGTGTCTCACTATAAAAAGTTGAATGAAAATTACCTATAGCATTGACTCTGAAGGGATCATAAGATTAGGCTCAAACTTGGATTAGTTTTAAAGGAGATACTTCTCTCCTTGTTTAGATTTTCAAAGTCACAGAATGTATAACTTCTGAGATACATGTACACGTATGTGTACATGTTCAGGTGAAGGCTTTACCCAGCATGTGGGCATACTTTTACTTCAAAATTTCCCCCAAATGGTCATTTTATATCAAAGAAAAAACAAATTTCTACATTACAGATGGCTCCCCCATTCGGTCAGACGGCAGATCGATAAATGAACCATCAGCAAATATAAAAAACCCTAAAATCAGCTTTTCAACCCCAAACCTTTGCTCTATTAGCTGTTTAATCTAAAACTCCCATTACGACTTATTGGTCATTTTGTGGCGGAGGGTCACATATAAAGGAAACAGTAATGTATGGATAGATCGTTGTAGGATATTAAAGCTCATGTACAGTTTTTGTGGTAAAACGAAAATTAGCCAAAAAAATGAATAAATCTAGACCATCTTGCATAAAAAGGTACATGTGTGAGATTGTGTGATATTCCATTCATGATTTCCTATGAATTACAGGATGAATATTTGACATGAATTCAATGTAACGGTTACAATCTACTCTATGCTATGATCCCTGTACCCTGACCGCAGAGCGATCACAGCACTTTGTACTCTTGTCGCGTGAACAGAACTCTCATTAGTTTTACATACAATACATGTATGCAGGCCTGTTTGACTTTACTTTCTGTGAATCAGCATCAAACGTAGTTTGCGTCTTTCATTTGTTGCATATTAAACTTGAGGAAAAAACTTTGTAGCATGTTAGTTTAGCTTTTATCTTACTGCTGAGCAGCTAAAAGCAATATAATCTTACAAAAACTTTTTGGGAGCCTACCAAAACTGTACATAACCTTTAAAGCCGGGGGGGGGGGTGTTAGGAATTCAAGTGTGTGATGGTTTAGGGAAATTTCTACCTAGAATTTTGAGGTGGTGGTAATCTGGTAGATGTGTGCAGGGATGGAATTAGGGGAACGATTTTTTGTGTGTTTGGCCTTGTAGGGAAAGAGGTGTGGTTTGAAAGATTGTACTTTTTGTTGTTTGATGGGGACATGTGTGCATGTGTTTGTGTGTGTGTGCTCAGAATTCAATCAGTCAGGTAAAAATAGTGATATGTAAAGTTTGTATTATTCTCTTCAGTTCTGCGGATTTGATGACTCCTTCATCTATTTCTATTCACCATACATGTGTGTACCTGTTCATTTATGTATCTTTGGCATTGCCAATCAGCAAACAAGATTCACACAATCATTCACTTTCTCGGGAAAAAAACATAGGAATCACCTCTTATGCTTCACAAAATTCAGTATACATGCATATGTGTATGTCACTTTGCCACAATTATTGAGTGGTATGTTTCTGTCCTGTGTATACTAAAGTCCCCAGTTTTCCGTATCACGGTTCTGTATCACGGAAAACAGAAAAATTTTACGGAATTCTGGAAGAACACAGAATTCACAGAATTTCACAGAAAACGCAATACGGCGAAAAACATACAAATCAAAGTAAAATCGAATAAAACAAAACCGTGCATAAGCGGAAAATCTGGATCAAACCTGTTCGTAGTGTTTAGTTGGCGAAGATTCGGTTGCATCTGCATGTATATTGCAGTAGATATATATTAGGGCAACTTACAGGGTTTTTTTTAATAGATTTTTACTGTTTACAGTTGCTTTGTCATGTATGTTTTTGACATGTCACCGAAGAACACAGAATATGAAGTTTAGAACACCGAAGAACTCAGAATTTGCATTTTAGAAAACAGAGAACTGTGGACTTTAGTGTATACCATAAACACTGTACAATGCATGGTTGTTAGCGTCTGCATGTTTTTCCCTCATTGGGGGTCATGAGCATCATTCATGGAAAACTGTGTGAATTCTGTAGCTCCTATCACACACAAGAACTGAAAAGTACAGACAGGTACTGCTCAAAATGTAACCATAACATCTCTTTCCAGGCAGCTGACAAGATATTTCATGACACCCACCATGATATTCATCATACACGTCATTTATTGTATACAAAATGTAAACCATTGCCAACACTCCTTATATGATATATGATAGAAATACATGTAGCTTAATTCAGATTGTAGATGCTGTTTAGAACTGTCATTAATGAATTCTTCATAATTTTAGCATATTATAACATCATATCCTACCCTCTCAGCTCCCATAGGAAAAAAGAAAGAACTTTTAACACTTATCAACTTTTATCTACAATTAATAACACAAGTATAATATTTTTCTTCTTATATGTAGAGAACAAATTGTTTCAGTTTACTTTTTAAAATCTAGTTTTTTGTTTTGTTCTTGTTTGAATGACATCTCTCCCTCTCATGTTGTAACTTCATGTCTTATGATACATGTTGCTATCATTGTGACTTTGAGCAGACAACATATATTGTACATTTACCACATGATGTCACCCTTAATCTGAGATGGGATATCATGCTCATTCTTTCTCTTCTATAACGCAGGGCCTGAGAAGTTAAAGGATCGTGAGTACCTGGGTACAATCAACAGTATGTGCCTTAATGCAGACTATGCAGCGGTGTCCTTTGAGAATAAGGTCCAATTACATCTGGTAAGAGCTGCTTCTTTCCATCACTTTTTGATCATACATTATCACTCCAGTTCAGCTGCTCTAACTTTCAACATTGTAAAGTAATGGTGGAAGTACAATTTACACCAGGGCTGTGTTTCTCAAAACTGACATGACTCCTAAGTTCATGGACGTCCCATTGAAACACATGTTAATTCTACGACACATATTTCAATGGGATGTCCACGAAATTAGACTTATTATGATTTCGAGAAACGGCCCCAAGAATTTTGCTTTTTTAGACCTCACCAAGAATCTCTTTACAGTTAAAATTGATATAGTTGAAACTGTCAAAATGTAGATATCCACTGTTTTGCAGTCATCCACTGTACTTGTAACTTGTCTATGGTTTTCAGATCCCAAGATTTAGGAGAAAGAAAGCAAAGAGAAATCGTCGCAAAATGGTACTCTTTCTATTTTTTAGAGTGGACATCTTGAAAGACTGCTGCCTGCTGCCTGTTCTTTAAAAAAAAAAAAGAAGCATGATTTCATAGATCAAATTAAGATTTCATATTTTTATTCCTGGTTTTGTTTATGGTTTTAATTTGAATTGAAGCATAAGTCCACTTGCATGATGCTTGCATTTTCAGGGAAATAACTGATCTCCTGTGTTCAGTACTAGGCAGAAATGTTAAGAGTAATGTATTAACAACTTTATTTCAGTGCACAGGACATTTCTTATTGCCCATCCATAGATTTATGACTAACATCATTAAGCAGTTATTGTGAATGTTTGGTCTAGAGATTCTTTGCGCTATCTGTACGATATAAAAGGGAAATTTATATATTCATACTATAAAGTATGCTACTTGTTTTTTTCTTTGTTGTCAAAGTTGGTGCAGAATTGTAACATTTTGTGTAGTTTTTGAATGATATTTGCTCCACAATGCACAAGAATTAACTGATTATGAAATGTTTAATGAATTGATTGATTTCTATTTCTTATTTACTGTCTTCTTCAGATTCAGGTAAACACAGCATGTCTTCCAGTGATGTTTATACTTTTTTTATGTGCTGTAGTATTGAATTACTGTATGAGCTGAAATTTTCGCGGTGGTTTTATTTTCGTGAATTTCGCGAATCACTCACCTATCGCGAATTTAACAACACGCGAAAAGATCGCACGTAAATTTGTCAGCGTCATCCGCACATAGTTTTCATTGCCTATGCACTATGCATGTGGAAAGAGCACTGCAGCAGTCCTTCACCCGTGTGTATGTAGCATAACACACACAGACACACAGAAATTGTCACTCACCACAAGTAAGCTCCATACATGGTCACCTCTAAACCCCTATAAGAATTAAACCCAATTCTGCTTCCAAAAATATGGAATTGGTGCCATTTTTCCAAAATATGCAGGGCTTTAGTGGGGTGGTAAATAAGCGGGTTGCTGAAAACGCGCTATAAATCAAGAAATCAGAGGTTTTATGACAGCATTTTTTGTTTATCGCAAGCTACGAGTTTGATGGTATTGGCAAAAATAATCAAAAAGCAAATCCTCTGGATCTGCCGATATGGCTCATTCATGTACAAAAAGTTTGCTGCAAGTCTTGCTCTTGCGCTCGCGAACTTAACAACTCGCGAAAATGTCTGTGAGCCTGTGATTCGCGAAAATATCTGTACGTGAAAATATTGGCGTATACAGTAGATTGTGGGCTTATTTCCATGTTGATACTGTGTTTTGTCATGCAACCTAGTTGCTGCAAGATTATTTGTTTATGCAATTATTTATATTCACATTTTTAGTTTCTTTCCTTTGAAATGAAGACATGTACACTGCATGTGGTAGTGTTATCATGTGATGCTTCAATACTTCGCCAGAAAAATTAGCAACTTTCTTTTATTGAGAATGTGTACATAGCAATATATGTTGAGAAAACCTGTAAAATTACATATTGAAGGGATGTAATTGAAATACAGTGTCTGACTACATTTAGTCTTTGAATTTGTATATCATTGCAAAAGTCGTGTTACCTACTTTTTATAGCTGTCTTAAGCATAAAAGGAATGAAAAATAAGAGGCTTTCCTCCAGTTATGTATTAATCCATCATATAAACATCTTTGTTAGTAGCTAAAGTTGTGATGTGCTTATAGGTTTACAATTAGAATAGTTGCTTAGTTTAGATGCATGCTATACCACTTTTTTGTCCATTGTGAAAAAAAGGGAAAAAATGGTATTGTCATAATGAAATGATGTAAAATCATTAAAGAAAAGATAATAAAATTGAATTCTGAATAGGCATACTCAACGTTATTTTAAAAAGCAAGATAAAGAGATGGTATTGTGATTTAAATCATCTCCCAAAATGTATGAGTGGTGTTTATGGAAGAGGAATTCCGATAAATCTGTAGATTTTTTCCTAAATCTCTGTTCAATTGCATATTACTTGACTCTACCCCATCTGTATACAGGTATTTCTTAAACTTGTGTGAATATCTTACATTGGATTTACTGGTTGAAATTAGATTTTATCTCTTCTCTTTTCTCAGATTGAGACAGAAGGAATTGGTGATAATGAGGAGAGAGAGACGAGATTATTCCCTGATAAAATTAGATTTTGTCTCTTCTCTTTTCTCAGATTGAGACAGAAGGAATAGGTGATAATGAGGAGAGAGAGACGAGATTATTCCCTGATAAAGAGAGTAGTGGAAAGATAACATGTCACACTCTCACATCAGACTTTCTCATCTATGGCACTCATGTAAGAACTATTCTTTGATTCTACTCTACTATGATATCTCATTTAAATCTGTATCTGTTATTTATTTCATGGCTGGAAATGACATGGGTGAAAAGTGAAATAAGATAACAAGTAAAATGAAGATATATAGTAGATGCTTCAGGGCATAGATATTCAGGTGTCCAAAGGCCTCCCACCCCCCCCCCTTCCCCTTGTAAAAAAAAGAAAGAAATAATGTTATCTAAACAGATGTTACATTATGTGTGAGAAATGTATCGTGGTATATTGAGGGTGGAAATTCCATAATGGCCCCATACTTTACAAACATAAAAGTGAGGTCACAATCAATTATGACTGTATTAACTCCTTCCCTAATGTCATTTTAGTTGGAGTCATGTTAGAGGTCAATGCACTATCACTTCTCAATCTCACTGAAAAAGACGATGCATGTACAAAACATGATTAATCACCTATTCCTAAGATCAAGATATGTTTTTAGGTTATATATACCATTTTTACATGCTGTATAGTGCGAATATTTCTTAGAACATTGCTCATTCACTTTGGATCTCATCGAAAAAGATGATGCATGTACTGAAAAAAGAATAACTATCCTACTACTCCACTCTTTATCCCAACTATGTAGAATGGTGAGTTGATGTACTTCTTCATTGAGGACTGGCAGTTTGTGAATGAATTCCGTCATGTAGTAGGCATCAGGAGAATTTTCTCAGACCCTAGTGGGACCAGACTTGTCTTCATTGATGATAAAAGTGATGGATTTGTCTACAATCCAGTAAGTTTACCAGTAGTTTTCAGACTATTCCATGATTTTCAGTCCTTATCAGAGGCCCATACTTTCCTATTTGAGGCTTTTTTAAGCTTCAAAACTGTACACCATGTATAGGGGATTGAAAATGTCATGGCCTATTTTCAGGTTAGTTTGGTACTAACAGATATTCTTGTACCATAGATTCATGAAGAAAAGTGCCTTTGTTTGATATCCAGCAATGCAGAACTGGACCAACTATTCAAAGTTGAAATTCATTGACTTTGATTCATGGTTGAATGTATATTGTACATGGCACAGTAATTCTTACATAACAAAACATAGCGGGCTAGTTCAGGGGTGGTATTCTGAGGCTGTTTTATCTCTGTCTTAAGTCTGTTGTAGCAAAAGGTATTCTGAACACCGTTTTATCTCTTTTGTAACTTTTGTTGTAACTTTTGTTTTATCTTTCTGACCGCGCATTTAACTGTGCATGCCTGGTGCAAGTCGTGCGCAAGCGCGTTAACATACCATTTGTAATAACACAGTATTCTGAAGACCGTTTTATCTTCTGTTTTAACTCTTTCCACTGGACAACATGATGCTTATGAGATAAAACAGGGTGGGAGGTGTTTTAATTTTGTATGTGGTATGTCATGGCGGCAATTTTTCTCACTCATGTTTTTGGTTGCAATGGGAGGGATAAAGAGACCAAATAAACCTGATATTCCCAAAACAACATTTTGCAAGAATTGACGCCTCAGGATGGAGAAATTTGGCAACATCTGTGATGAGATCAGAAATGATGTGCACAACGAATTCTGTCATTAAAACGTGATTATATTTCCCGCGCCTCTTCCCCAGGGAACCGTCTTAGACTCAACTCTAACAACTTTCCCTTTTCGATATTATTTCTGTTGTGGGTGTGGCTCTGATGACTTACAATGCCGTTAAAACAGTTTTCAGAATACTGATTTATAACTGTTTTAGCGGTGTTGTTGTAAGTCACCGACTTACAACAGAAGTTAAAACAGAACTTACAACACAGTTAAAACGGTGTTCATATGTTGAAAATTGCAGAAGCAGATGCCATACAGAAGTCAAATTATGGTGTTGAAGGATTTAATCCAAAATTTTACAGATAAATTTATTCAGTATTCAGTATTGAAAAAGGTAGCTATAATCTTCATTTTTTATTATCATAAATTTTCAATATTTTGTTTGGTTAACAGGTCAATGATCAGACTCTGGAGATACCCAACTTCTCGCCAACCATTAAGAATGTCTTGTGGGAGAATGGATACAACTACAAGGGTGTCTTTGTTGCCTATGATGATGAGAAGGTTTACTCTTATCTCTACTCAAGGGAGACAGTTAATGGTAGGATTAAAACACTGTATATTCATAGCATGACACAATACAAGCATTTTAGTTAAGGATAGTGAGTTCAGGGCACCGTTTCATGAAAGTTATTGGCACTGACAAGTTGTCATTCTCAGGCAATTACCATAGTAACAGTCGGTGACCAGTGCTTCTCAGCCAATCAAAACCAAGGATTTTACTGAAATTGTTAGAGAATGACAACTTGTCAGTGTTGACAACTTTCATGAAACGCTCCCCAGATCATACATTCATGAGATATTTTGAAAAAGAAAACCGTCCAGACAGGACAGACAGTCAGTACAAGAGTAGGAAAGAATTCTAAGACACCCACCATATAGATTGCCACTCTACCAATTTATGTGGTACATTTATGTGAATATGATTTGCATATTTTTCTGTTGAACGGGGAAGGTATGAATAATGGAAATATAAGACTTGTACAGAAAATAGCAAAAAACTTTCATTTTTAAAAACTTAATTCGCAGGACCTGCAGTGATTTTGGTTGGTACAACCAAGCTACCTTATGCCCAGCAGCCTTTGATGCTTCACAACGGTGAACTGCTATGTCAAACACAAAGCGGTAAGACTACCAGTCTTCATCTGAGTACGTACAACTTCCTAGAGCGCCCTCAGGACCTACCACACTCAGAGGTGAGTACAGTTCTTTCCTTCGTTAACCTGTTGACTGTTTGAAATAATCATTTATAGTGAAGTGGGAAGTTGTGATTTTTTTTTCTTTCCAAGTTTTCAAGAACCTCTGTTTCTACTGCCTGTTTTTCAATGCTTGTTAGGCACAAGGCTTCATCATCCTTTACAATCATTTTTTAGAACAAATCTTCCCTAGCTGAAGTACCCTGTACCATATCTACCTTTGAAGGCAGGAAGTAACCTGTGAGCAACTGTCCCATAATTCAATTACCTTGTAGGTAGATTTCTGACAATTAATGCAGGGTAACATTTTAAGGCATAGATGTCAATGGAGGTCATAGGTTAATTGTGATGAGGGTTTATTGTTGGAAGGTGATAGTGTAGGTAGTAGATATCTTATGTTTAGGATTATGAACATTTTGTTTTTCATCAAAGAATGTAGAAGTACCTGATTAAGTGATGGTAGAAGATAACCAACATTTTGTGCATGCATTTAAAGACACTCAGTCATGGGCTTTCATGGGGAGTGGATCATGATTTGCTGACACCAGACTTTGTGAAAACCACTGGAAATATAAATAGAGCTACACCTCTGGAGCATAGCAAACAACCTGTCCCACCATAGGCATTCTTTGGCCTGCTTTGGGCATTGTCGGGCCAGGAAAAGTGAGATAATGACTGTACCATATGGGGCTACTGGGTTGAATATACAGAGCATTACATAAGGTCTGTTGGTCATAAAACTCAACTGGAAGTCTTAACTGGTTACAACTGGTTCCAATTGGTATCCAGGTAAAGTATTCTGGACAACACCTATTACTGGGTTAGCACCTGAATGGTGTCAAATTCCCCATGAAAGCACACGACTGTGTGTCTTTAAAGCACTCTTCTACCCGTATTTTCTATCAGGTTCGGTCTGCTCTCCAGAAGAGTATCTTGCTTCACCAATACAAGGAGGCATGGATGTTTTGTCAGCTTCTGAACAGCAAGGAAGCGTGGTTAGATCTTGCCAAAGATGCTATCAATCACGCTGATATGGAGTTTGGTAAGATTATATCATCAGTTTATCTATGGCTTGCTTGAAACAGAATTCACTATTATGCCTCTGCCTCAAAGGGTGCCGGAGGCATTATGTTTTTTGGGTTGCGTGGCAATAATTTTAAGAGCAATATCTTCTGCAATCATTTCAGATATTCATTGCAGTAATAATAGTATTTTAGCTTATTTCTTTAGAGTGATGAAATATATTATAAAAGATTTCAATCACAATTTAAAAAAAAACAACAACAACATGAATTTGTGCGATATATCTCTAAACTGGCAAGGGCAGAGGCATAAATATCGACTGCGCTTGGTCGAAGATTCAACTCATTTTCATGTCTATATCTTTTCTTTCTCCATTGCACCTTGAGCACATTAGTCATGTGGAATTGGGGCATTATAGATACCCTGTATCATTATTATTATTATTATTTTTTTAATCCCTCTATATCCTTTGCTTGCCTTGTTTCTGTCTTTCTATATGTGTCTTTGAATATGGCTGTCTGTCTGTTCCTCTCTCTCTTTCTCTGATGGATATATGCATTTGTTTCCATCTTTGCTTCTGTTTATCTCTTTTTGTATCTCTCCCTCACCCTAGCTTTCTTTTTCCCCCTTCCTCTTTCCTTTTTTTTTTCTATCTTTATATTCTCCTTTCAAAAAGTCAAATGAAACCCTGTCAGGTACATCTGGTCTTTGACAGATATTAATATCTCCTGTTTCTTGCCTCCTCCTTGATAGCTCTGAGAGTGTACAGACATATAGGTGAAGCTGGAATGGTCTTATGAAACCCTGTAAGGTACATCTGGTCTGTGACAGATATTAATATCTCCTCTTTCTTGCCTCATTCTTGATAGCTCTGAGAGTGTACAGACATATAGGAGAAGCTGGAATGGTCTTATCACTGCAGAAGATCATGGTAAGAATCTTTCTCTCACTTTGTTTTTCTCTGTTCTTGTTTGTATTGCTTTTTTTAAAAATAATTGTCTGGGTACACATTTTTTGTTGCTTTTCCTCATGAGTTAAGTATGTAAATTTGCATCTTTACATGTATACATTTAATGTGAATATTCTGGTTTTTTGTCTGTTATTCATGCTGAAGATTGTTTCTGTCTGTTGCTTATATATATTTATGTATTTCTATATGTGCCTTTTAAGCAAAGGAATAATAAATGAAATGAAATTGATTGAATTTGGCTTTTCGTTCATTATGACATTTCTTTGTGATGAGTGAAATATGAAAAGCTTCAGGGTATCTATAGGTAAAGTAACCATTATTTATGCTAACTTCTGCCACACTTAGGGTATTGATGATCGTAATTTGCTATCTGGACATCTGGCCATGTATCAAGAAGACTTCAACCTAGCCCAGGACCTGTTCCTAGCCTCTAGTCGTCCTATCACAGCCTTAGAGATGAGGAGAGACCTACTCCATTGGGACCAGGCTCTCAAGCTGGCCAAGACTCTATCCCCTGAACAGATCCCTTACATCTCAAAAGAGTATGCCCAGCAGCTTGAATTCACGTAAGTAATATTGTACATCTTGGCCATTGTGCACTAGTGAATTAGCATTGGATAGAATGAATTAGATGTCAAAAACTGATTCACTGTATTTCATAATTGATAGGTAGTCAAGCAAATAGAAGTTTAGAAATATTATGATTTAGCCTTCTTTTTCCATTCTTTCTCTAATGTCATCTTAAACCTTTACACTGATATATAACTGTTTATAACTGTTTTTGTAGAGGTTATTATGGTGCTTGCCATAACTCTGAACTCGATATGAAATATCTCATAATTACATTGTGCACAGGATGGCTGAAGTAAAATGTGGCATGTCTACATAACGGGTAGAAATAGAGTCATTCACTTATTTGCTGTGTTGCTTTTCATTTCAATATAGGGGTGACTATCCCAATGCCTTGACTCACTATGAGAAGGGAATCACCAGAGAAGAGCAGGTAAATGTGTGACAGCATTTCTAATCTGATTACTTATTTATAAATTTTGGTACAAGAGGCATGTAGTATTAATTATTTGCTTTGAAGAAAATTCTGAACATAACAATGAAAATGAATGGTGATTTGGACTTGGAAACCTAAGTAAAGTAGAGGCTTCAGTTTAATCAAATCTATGTCAATAGTGTTTGTATTGTTTGAATTGAATGTTTTAGAATCAGCCATTCAAAGTTTAATTGATAAGTAGCTGTCTCTAAAGATGTGATCTGACCATCAGACCTATTCTTACATCCTAGCAGATGTTAGATACTCGTAAATGTGAAATGAAAACATCAATTCCCATTCTCAAAAGGGTAATAAGTGTAAATTCCTTGACGTTTCATTTGAATGTTTGTTGCAATCATTTTTTTATTTTCAGGAGCGTGATCATGATGAGACATGTGCTGCTGGCGTTGCTCGTATGTCAATCCGTATCGGTGACATCCGTCGTGGTGTATCCATGGCCATGAAGATGAACAATCGTGCAGTGAAGCGTGACTGTGCCTCTATCTTAGAGAGTATGAAGCAATACTCAGAATCAGCACAGCTCTATGAGAGGGGTGGATACCCAGACAAAGCAGCATCTGTCTACATCAAATGCAAGAACTGGTTAGTTTGGATTGGGGTGGATCCTTTTATAAATGCGCAAATTGCACTGTTGACTTGTCAGTATGAAATTTGATATCGGGTCATTCAAACCTGAATGTTTTTGTGATGTTAATAATGATAGTGACAGTGATTGAACCAGTGTTAATGATTGTGATTATGATTATAAATAGGGATTCTTATGGTGTTTATACTATAGATATGATCTGTGATGTGATGGCGGTGATGATCGTGATGATGGTAGTGGTAATCACAATGATGACGATGATGATGGTGATGATGATGATGATGATGATGATGAAAGTGATGATGGTGATGGTGATGACGGTGGTGGTGGTGATTATGATGAGGATGATTACATTCATAAATAGCATATTTCTTACTGGTCTAAAAGACAATTAAAAAGTGTTATCTATCGCAAGGTTGTATTTGTTTAACCTTTCAGGGCCAAGGTTGGAGAATTGTTACCCCAGATCACATCTCCTAAGATTCATACCCAGTATGCTAAGGCTAAGGAAGCTGATGGCAAGTACAGGGATGCAGCATTAGCTTACCAGAATGCCAAGGACTGGGATAATGTTATCAGGTAAGAACAAGAGACTGGGATAATGTTATCAGATAAGAACAAGAGACTGGGATAATGTTATCAGGTAAGAACAAGAGACTGGGATAATGTTATCAGGTAAGAACAAGAGAACTACATTTATGCGTAAGAGGAGACGTGATAGCTTAGTTGGTAGAGCACTGGTCTCGTAATCCTGTGACCCGAGTTGTCAAAATCGAGTCAGTGCACTAGAGCCCTTTGGTAAGGAATTAATCCTCATTACCAGGTCCTTAGGAGAGGACTTAAAGCTGTCAGTCCTCTGGTTGCTTACTTAAGGCGTGCATGCTTTCTTATCAGTAAGGTAGAAACAAACCAATGATAAAACAATAACAGAAAATTGTGATTTTGTAGATTGTCAAAATGTACTTTCTTAATTTTGCAGAAGTGATCTTTTAGAGTGAAAAAAAAAAGGGACGAGATTGAAAACAAAATTTTATATGTGTTTTTCCTTTTTTGCAAGTCAAAATCCAATCTATCTTTATAATGACATTAGGATCAGCTGCTGTTATCTCAGGCAGCCAATCAGAGCCCCTTGTTTTTGTGTGCTATTTCCTGTGGTTCTCATTTACATTGTTCAAACTTCAGCTGTCTTATTGTTTGCATTTCACTCTGATGGTTGCAAGACGATAAGCCTGGGTATATTTCTCTTCTTCAATCCTGCATGATCAATTATCCTTTCAGTTACATTTGTTTGATTACCTTTTATTCTTTGCTTTTCCATCAGAATCCAACTGGACTACTTGAAGAATCCCGAGGAAGCTGTCCGTGTCGTTAAAGAATCGGGATCAGTAGAGGGCGCTAAGATGGTTGCCAAGTAAGTCATGACTACATATGCTAATTGAATTATAATTTCTTTTACCATAGGCTAATTTAATATTCATCTTTACTTTACACAGACATGTCAAGTCCTGCATTAGGAGCTCTTGCTCATCCTCATAAATCTCTTCCTCACTCGTACATCACAGCCTATCCCCTTATATATTGTACACAACACCTGGCGATCTCATGGTTCCCTGTCCAAAGTCTCACGCATTGCTAGTCTTTGACCTTGGCGTCTCTTCTTTACATCACTTAACTGTTTTATGAAACCTATGAGCCTTACTTGAAATCCATTGTCTGAATTAAACATGATGTACACACAATTCTGAACAGGTGTAAGCTTCAGAGCTTTGTTAGGGGTTAGAGTTTCACAGGTTGTTGTACGTTCTTCCGTTTTTTTCTTCTGGTAGCCACCATTCATAGTCTCAGAATAGCTGTAATGGGCCGCAAGGATACTGTTTAAGTGATTTTGCAGTGCATTAGAATAGGTTTACATAGTTTCTAGGCTCTGTGAATTTATTTTACTGTATTGAATTTTTATTCATTTTCCTACCAGGTTTTTCCAGAAGTTGAATGACTTCTCATCAGCCATTCAGTTCTTAGTAATGTCACAATGTAACAATGAAGCCTTCCAGCTTGCTCAGACTCATAATCAGATGGAAGTCTATGCAGACATTATTGGTAAGTGAAGTACAGCACAAATATATGAGACAACTTTTTGGTCCAGGAAAGCATGTAACAGAATCATTGCAAGTATGTGAGAATAACACGTTTCAGTGTGATGCTTTCAAATTTGACTTAAGATTTTGTGAGGCACTACCCAGAAGAATTGCTTTGTTGTTGTATGATGTTCTTCCTTATGTAAATGAGAGCTGTAGTAAAGATAACGAGAACCAAGTCCTAGGCTTTGCAATATGAATTTAAGTGAAGGCTTGGCGCAAATATTCTAATTTAGTAATGATAAGCACCTCTAAACCCCCAAACCAACCGACCAACCATATCCCTTTTTTGTATCCTGACATTTAAAGAGCCCTAGAATTAAGTTATGTCAGCACAAAGCCAGATTACTCATAACCTTTTTTAATTCTGAGATATAACATTTTATCACTTTGTATGTTACAGGTCAAGATGCGAGCCATGAAGACTACCAGAGTATAGCCCTCTACTTTGAAGGAGAGAAGAACCACCTGTTGGCTGGCAAGTTCTTCCTGCTCTGTGAACAATACCAGAGGGCGCTCAAACATTTCCTGCGTTGTCCCAACAACAGGGATGATAACCAGGCAATTGAGATGGCCATCGAAACGGTAGGTGCTTTTATTAGTACGTTGCTTGTTTTTAAATGTTCCTTTGCACTATGTAATGGAGCTCAAGGCAGTCTGATTTCACTCCCAACATTATCTATGATACTGTTTTGGTGCTCACCGCATCATAGGCTTTTCTCCCTGTTGGT
>JAPZVO010001011.1:0-23643 GCA_029962745.1 Echinometra lucunter
GGGAGGTAAGGGTGACGCAATAAAAAAGGAAAGGAAACAAAGAAGCGCAAGGCGCGCAGAAACTAAAAAGAACCCAATTAAGCAACCAAGAAAAAGAGAGGAGAAAGAGAGAGAGAGAGAAAGAGAGATGAAAATTCTTTTTGTTACGTCATTTTACATATATATATATATATATATATATGTATATATCACTGGCGTAAATCCACTCTGAGGAGTGGGGGGGGGGATGATTGACTTTTTTGACGATTTTTTTTTCTGTCGATCTCACACTTAAGTATAAGCACACATCCTCACTGACCCCCACAGACCCCCCTACACACATTTTAATATTTATTTTGCGAGAGAGCGAAGCGAGCGAGCCAAAAATAACCACTTTTTTGGTTTTCAATCGCATTTTCAAATAGAAATTCTAAAATATGATGGTTGTTTATGACAGATATTTAAAGATTTTACTAACGGATTGATTAAAATATATTTTCTTTCTTAAAAAGTGGGGGGATATTTGTACACGCCATCCCCCCCTCTCCAAAAAGTGGAGGGGATATATCCCCCCATCCCCCCCGGGATTTACGCCAGTGGTATATATATATATATATATATATATATATATATCTTTCTTTATATCTCTCTTTATCCCTCTCTCTCTCTCTTTATCTCCCTCTCTTCATACTTGTGTTAACTGGAAGATTTAACGGAATAAATAGATCAGACCGTTATTGTACAACTTGTAATTCAAAGAAAATTGGTGACGAATATCATTATTTGTTTGAATGTTCTGATTTCAACTATGGAAGAAGAAAATACATGAAAATATTTTTCGGAAACAGGCCTAAATCGTTGAGGATGAATGAATTATTTAATACTGGTAATGTCAAAGATTTAACGAATTTAGCAAAATTTTGTAGGATTATAATGCTTCACTTCAGTTCCAAGTAGACAAGTTGATTTGATTCGTACATAATTGTATCATAGTAAATACAATAATCATACAACAGTCACGATTTTGTAGCATGCAATGTTTAATGTTTATTATCACTTTAAATGTTTTTTCCTTTTTTTTTTTTTTTTTTGTTTTTGTTATTGTTTGGATTTTATGTATATAAGTTAGTTTGTGCCAGATGTATCCTAAAATTTTCGGACCTTGTGAGAATATTTGTATGATTTTTGTGAATTACTACTTTTTTGTTAATTCATTTATTCATTTATTCATCTGTTTATTCATTTATTTTTCAATTTATTTTGTTTTATTATTTTTTCTTCATATACTTATTTAATTACAGTTGTTACTGAATCTAGATTAGTGTAAAATATGTATATGAATAAGTAAATATTCAAATTATTGTTCTTATTTTGAATGTAAACTTATGACTTTCTCCAATACCCATTTCGGGTAACATGAGGAAATAAAAATCACATTGTCATTGTCATTGTCATTGTCTTTCTCCTCTATTTTTCTTGGTAGCTTGGTTTCTTTTGAGTTTCTGAGCGCCTTGCGCTACTTTATTTCCTTTCCTTTTTATTGCGTCACCCTTACTTCCCCCTTCTCTCTCTCCCTTTCCTTCTCTCTTTCTCGCCCTTTCTCTCTGTCTCTCTCTCTCTCTCCCTTTTCCTCCTTGGTTTCCATGGAGCCTTTTGCGCTTTTGCACTCTGCGCTCTCTATGTTTGATACTTAATAAATTTTCATCATTACTCAATGAAGGCCTATGGCCGAAAATTTGTAAATTTTACGTCTGACGGAATTTGCTTATTTATTGGCATCTTTCCTATTTCATTTTGTAACGCCCTCATTATTTTTTTTTTTCAGATTCATTGTTTTTGGTCTCACTCTGATTTTCAGTCCCTTCTGTAAGATTTTGAATAGTGGATTAGATGTCGACATGATAAAAAGTCAATTTAACTATATCTGAGCCTGAAGACCTCATCCAACAAAATTCTTCTTATTTCTTTTTTACTGAAATCATAATGCAATAATATATTTAAGAGGCACAAATTGAATATCAAGGAATCCAAAATCTAGTATGAAATCAAACAAACTGATTCAGAAACATGGAATGAATTTATTATGACCTTCGTATATTAAAATCCTTTTTTTAAATAAGTAATCAGTATTATCGCTTTTAAGCAAGTATTTTCAGATATGGAATTAATTGTGATTAGACTTTCCGTTGATAAATGAAACTCCCTATACCAATTCCTATTTATCCCCAACCTTTGGCAAGTCAACCCTATATAGGACCCTGTTTTCAAACAACTACATGTATACCACTGCTATTGAATTAATATTTTCTACTGAAAAAAGCAAATAAACAAATATAAAGATCAACAAATACGGACATAATAGAGTAACCGATGAATATTCAAATTTGATGAGATAATACCATACACTCAAAGCCGTGCAGTTTTTGCCATCAATCATTCATTTCTTATGATGAATAAATGAAGTAGCCAAAAAACTATTATTCCTGTTTCCGTTTTGCATGGCTTCAGATCTTTTTCACTTGACCTGAAATGAAAAAAAAAAAGAAATAAAAAAACTAGAAAATGCAGTTAAAGGAACGAAGAGACATTCCTCAACTATCATTTCATTTTTAGAATTTGAGATACGCATTTTACATAAACTTAGACTGATGATAAAGCGGCAAGTTAATTTTAAATATTCCCGTTATATTTGCCTAAAAGAAATTGTCCTGTACCGCATTTTCGATCTGTTTGTCCCCAACATCTCCCAGAGTAGCAGGCTTCTGATTCCACTCTTCCAGCCATGGTGTCTTTCTTATATTACTCCAAGTGAGTTTCATAAATTCTTGAATTTTCTCTACGTTCTGTTGAAACATATTTTCCAATTTGCCGCAAAGGATGACGCATTTCGATTTCTGGAAGACCGTCGGTTGGCCTTGTGATAGCATGCGGATATGAGTTCGCTCCGTGCTCTCCTTGAAATCTTTGAGAAGGTAGGCAATGACGCAGACACCATGGGATCCTAATCAAAAAGAGAATAATAAAGTGTTAGAGGATCAGGAAGTGTTTTATTAAAGCGTTTTACGGTGAACTCGTCACTTTCAAGTCTAAAGAACTCTCTGTAGCAACCGCTGTACATGACACACTATTTTCAACGCACCATAAGCTATAACGAAACAACAGCAACAACAGAACTCGTCACTTCGAATGGTTTCATGGCTATCTCTCCTACTCTACAGCTTGCCCCCCCCCCCCCCCCCCCCCTTGTGCCGAAATTATTGGGGGGTTATTGAAAATTTATCATTGACTGAGATCCTTCTATAAAGTAGTCCCTGCTTGAACACTGCATGAGAAATCCGGATAATAGGTGGCGGAATAATCGTGTGTGGATATTAAAGAATGGAAATTGGCATACACTAAGAAGATCATCGTTTCCAAACTATGTAATTAAGTATCTCAATTTACGCCCACCTATAGAGAACATAACGCTCCGATACAAATTACCTGCATACAGTACCTCTAAACCCTTAACCCCATTTGTTTTGGGTAAACAAAACACGTCTAGGCCTCTACAGTCAGTGACAATTATTGAAGCCAAATAGAAGAAACACTCTCGCATGCAGGATAGCTAAATGAAACCTTGAACCAAATGGAGAAGGATGACACGGAATATATCATTGCTGGTGATTTTAATTTAGATGATTTTAATCCTAAAGAAAAAGATCATTTTGTAGAAAAAAACCCACCAGGGTAACAGAAAAGTTTAGTACCTGTGTTGACCTTATATTTTCCGGACACCTACCCCTGGACATCTACCCCCGGATAACCACCCCTAGGACAACTACCCTCTAGGACAACTACCCCCTAGGAAAACTACCCACTGGTGCTACCACCGTCTAGGACTATTACCCCCCCCCCCGGGGGGGGGGGGGACAGTTAGTAGATCTTGGTAACATTACATCATGCAGTGTATAATCTGACCCGTCTTATGTTTTTTTTAATGACTCGAAGTCCCTTATATTACCAAGTATTACCTAATTACTGTATGAGTGTACGATTTATATCCTGCCTGAATCAAATATGCTACAGTTACTTGGACTACCAGAAATATGAAATTCTAAGATGTCAGTAGAACAAAATATGTGTAGCTGAATTTGCCCACTTGCACACTCCTATCTTGTGCATTTTAATCCTTCCTGCAGGTGTCTGAATGTTGTGTGACTAATCCTTATTAAATGCATGTAATAAATTATTTGTTTAATTTTCTCCAAGGAGTTCTGGATTGTGACTTTGGCTCATCCTTCCTGTCGCCTAAATTTCAGCCTTTACGGTGACTGCAGACATTTACTCCCTGCAAATGCTTTCTTCAGATAATGGCAAAGATTTTTTTAAAGAGATGATTATAACATAACATTTATCACTAAATGTCACAGTGAATATCAAATTAAATGAAAGCTACGTAGTAAATATTTGGGGATTTATTTTTGTTCAATGATTAATTACAGTCAGCTAATCTTGCATGAATTATCCACGTATATAAAGAAATGGACACAATATCAACTACCA
Organism: Echinometra lucunter; assembly: GCA_029962745.1. Taxonomy (NCBI): domain Eukaryota; kingdom Metazoa; phylum Echinodermata; class Echinoidea; order Camarodonta; family Echinometridae; genus Echinometra; species Echinometra lucunter. The sequence goes on from JAPZVO010001011.1 coordinate 4,525, forward strand.
TCTCAGATTTAGAATAGAGAAGAAAGGCTTTTATTTGATTTATAGGAATCTAAATAAAAAAAATTAGGAATTCATCATTGTTCACTAGCCCCTAGACTTCTATGAGGATTGGCAAGATGCCGGTAAATGCTGCATCGAGGTAACTTTAGTTTTGTATGTTTGAAGTTAAAATGTGTTGAAGCATTAAATTATTATTCTAATTAAAAGTTTACTATCTGATGACTGAATGGCCTATTTTTATTTCCGACCCCTTACATGCATTGAACACTCGCTGCAAGATTAGCCTGTTCCTATAGCATTTTAAGAAATACTGTTTACCAAAATAATATCTCTTAAGAAAGTATTCTTGTGGGGTGGGAGGGGGGGGGGGGGGTAAATACCTCCATGAGCAATGCGAAGGTCTGTTGAAGGTAAATAAGGCCGTATGAAGGATTTTTTTCGTGGAGAGGGGCAATATTTATTTATTTATTTATTTATTTATTTCATTTCCAGGTGAGATATGACAAAGACAAGTACATAAAGAACACAAAGATAACAAAATCACAGTACATTGTATAAAGTTATTAGCACCAGCCAATGCAAGGGGATTATCTAAAAGAATTCGGGAATTCTGTCTATGAGGTTCTCCACATTTGCTGGTGCATACATAAAACAAAAGAATGAGAGAATGAAGACACATGCATGTAACTAAAATTTAAAAAAATTGAGAGAGAAAAAAGCAAAGGACATATTAAGAAGCAGATCAAAAGAAATAATTATCAGTTATACATTAAATAAATAAATGGAAAGTGATAAGTTCAAAATAACTTGAGATAATGAAGTGACAAAGGCAGCAAATTAATGTTGTGTTTATATGGTATATGGAGCAAATAAGGAGAATCATATTATCATCAGAAAAGATTTAAAAGTTTGAGGGAAAATTGCGTAATAATACTAAAAGAGAAACAAAATAGCCAGGAAAAACATAGGCAATGGTAACAACAAGTGGACCTTGCAAAAATCACGGTAATGTTGTGTATTCATGTGAAAGACAAAACACATGAAAACAAATTAGTATGCATCTACAAGGGGAGGCAATTCAAACAGGAAATTTCGGAGTACATTTAGCAGAGGAAAAACATTGGTACTTAGACATAAATCTCTGTCCTCCTCTGAGAGGTGCTCCCAAAATCTTGGGAACACATAAAAACAGGAGAATCTCAAACAATTGGATCTAGCTAATTCATGGTTGAAAATCAGTGTATGTGTTCTTCTTTGACTTGGGATGGGTAGCATACATTCGGGCATGTCATAAAATCTGTGTAAGCACTTAATGACAAAAGACATGGATAAGTACACAAGTCTATTATACAAAGGGGGTATATTTAGGCGAGACAGACGTTCCGTGTATGATAAGGCATTAGCCACTTCGTAAGGGAAACAGAATCGAGTAAAACGTCTTTGTACAGTTTCGATAGCTCTGATATGATTTTTTTTTATGAGGAAGCCATGCGGGTATGCCGTACTCAATCACAGGTCTACAAAGTGAACAAAAGAGTTTTGTGAGAATAGCTGGATTTCTAGAATTTACAATACGTAGGATAAACCCAGAGAGCATGGAACATTTATTCACAACATATTGGACATGGTTCTTCCAATGTGAAAATGTGATACCTAGATATCTATACGACTGAACTACATCTAAAGGATTGCCATAGATGTACACATTAGGCACTAATTTATGGGATCTGGTTACGTGCATTACTTTACACTTAGATGAATTCAGGACCATGTCATTATTAACACACCACACCAGTAAGTTATCCAAGTCAGCTTGCAACAAATGAGAATCGTGATCAGTGTAGACTTCACGATACAATACTGCGTCATCAGCATATTGTGGGAGAGGGGATGAGACAGTATCAGGTAAATCGGCTGTAAAGAAATTGAACAGGATTGGTCTGTGGCACACCCTGTGGCACACCGGAAGGAACATGTACCCAGTTGGATTTTACCCCTTCAAACAAGACACACTGTTGTCGACCTGAGAGGAAAGAACGTATCCAGCAAAGCAATGTGCCGCAGATGCCATAATTGTGGAGTTTTTGGATAAGCTTGAAATGATTTACCTTGTCGAATGCCTTGGACCAGTCCAAGAAAATCGCATCAACTCTTGGCGGCTTGGACCGGTCCAAGGCTTTAGCCCAATTAGAGAAGATGGTAACGGCTTGAGTTGTACATGACCGCCTTGGGAGGAAACCATGTTGGGAATCTGGTATAATCTTATAAAGTTGAGAATGATTTAGAAGCTTATTCACAATAAGACGTTCAAGCATTTTGCATGGTATCGAACAAAGAGATATTGGGCGATAATTTTCAATCCGGCTACGATCGCCGCTCTTGTAGAGCGGGGTCACGTAGGCTAGTCTCCAAGACCTGGGTACCGAGCCCAGCCTTAGACTTAAATTGAAAATCTTTGTTAGAATTGGAGTGATAGTAGTATCAGCAAGTTTGAGAAAGTTGGGGGAGATACCATCTGGGCCAGGGGGCTTGTTAGATTTCAATCTCATTATTTCTTTAAGGACATCTCCCTCACCTATCTCAAAACCTCTCAGAGGGGTCATCCCAAAATGAGATACACAAGACTGAAAATCATCATTGCAAGTTTCTGACTGTGGTACAGAGAAATTTCCTACAAAGTGAATGTTAAAAGCCTGAGCGATCACTGATACAGTTTCTATCCGTTCATCATTATATGTAAAAGAAGAGACATTAGCATTCTTTCTTTGAGAGTTCACGAATGACCAGAATCTTTTAGGATCACGAGCTGAGTTCAATGCCAGGGATTGTAGATAATCATTGTAAGACTGTTTTGTGAGTTTAGTCATGTCCTTATTCAGTTTGTGAAACTTCTCCCACAATGTTTTGTTATGTTTTTTAGAAATAGCTTTGCGGTAGGCACGTTTCTTTTTCCGAGAGAGACGAATGATATCTGCGGTAATCCATGGCTTGCGTCTTCGACCTTTTGCTTGCGCGGAGGGAACTACATCACGAACGGCTGCATGCAGTAGCATTGTGAAGTTATCCCATGTGACATCAATATCATTTTCATCAACAAAAAGGTCCCATGGAATTGTTTGTATTGTTTTCTGAAAGTCATGTTTATCTGCCTTGTGGAATTGCCAAAACGAGCGTGGCAGTGTTTGCGTTCTGGAATAGAGTGATAGTTCGAACCGAACTGAATCATGATCACTCTTTCCAATTCCTGGTCCGGGACAAATGTTAGAAGTAAGATCAACATTATTGCAAAACACAAGATCGAGAATAGAATCGCGTTGATTTTTTCCTCGTCTGGTTGGGAACTGTACAAGCTGAGATAGTCCAAAAGAGGATGTAATATTCAGGACTTCATCAGAAATTTTGTTGAACGCTACTGAATTCCCATCTCTATCGGTCGAAAGATGTAAATTGAAATCACCAGTTAGCATAAGTGCTTTGAACTTCTGCATATGAGGGGCTATTCGGTTCAATGAAGAAGTCAGAGCCTCACAGAAATTATTAGCACTGGAAGAAGGAGGTCTGTACAATGTTCCAAAAAGGATTTTTCCTTGGCTATTAGGTAGAATGATTTGTGTCCACAAGAGCTCGCAAAATTTAGAGTTTGGATCATCATGCAGTACTCGAAATCGCATCGACGTAAAGAAGTGAGAATTTTATTGCATCCAAACAGGACCCCTCCTCCATTACGGTTTCTGTCTCTCCTGAATATCTGATATTCAGGAGGGAGTAATTCACTGTCGAGTATGCGATCACTTAGCCATGTTTCTGTGATAAAAAGAATATCAATTTTGTCAGTTACTGCCAGCGTCTTTAAATCGAGAAGTTTATTCGCTAGACTACGGGCATTAAGAAGGACACAGTTAAATTTGCGCTGGACATCTTTACAGTTTTCAGGGCGGGATTAGGGTGGATATCACCGGAAAGTTGTAACTGAAAAGTCGCTGATGAGTTAGGATAATAACAAATCCTTTTGCCATAGTGTCCACCATATTTAGACTGTAGAGTACCGAGTGGGAGCCTTGTGCCATTGCAATACAGATAGAATGGGCAGTGGCGTTCACATATGGTACTTGTTTCACGGCATAGTTCTAAATACACCACAACAAAAAGAACAAAGGTGGTCAGATTGACTAGCTTCATTGTCAATGTTGAGGTTCTTTGTATTCAGGGAAAGAGCAGAATCAGTGAAGCATAGGGATGAATGAACTCTTTCATACACTCTCCTCTACAAGAACATGGCCACACTCACTGACTTCAGGCAAATATACTTGCACAAACTCATCGCAGAAAGATTGTCCAGTCGAGGTAAGAAAAATCATCAAACTTGTCCTGCTTGCTCCTTGACCAAACCCAAACACTTGGTCAACAATTAAGAAACATATATATCCAAATATACACATAAAACACAAAAATGCAGGAGAGCCATATAAAGTGCTTCTTGACCACTTCTTGACCACTTCTTCCAATAATTTGAGTTTTGAGGAAACATGCAACCGAGGGAACAAAGTGACCGAGTAAGAGCTTGTGCATTTTTAGAATTGAAACAGAGTGATCTGGGTGTAATTTAGGGCACTTTTCAACAAAGAGAAAGTGAGAAAAAATATGGGGGTGAATTGGGGGGACAACTTCCTCCTATTTGCGTACGGCATGAAGGTAAACCGAAAATGCGAAGGCTTAAGAAGGTGAAAAGATAGTGTGTGTCAAATGTAAATTGCTCTAGCAAAGCTGCAAGAGAAAGAAAGTGAACAAGTGTGCCAAGTGAAAAAAGAGTGGATATCTTGAAAAGTATTTTTAATAGTAAAATCTATGAAAGAGTCTACAATAAGAGTGCTTTCATTAGCCGGTAAAATGAGCTGGTGCAAACAAGAGTGAACAAAAAAATAAACGGATGCTTGCATTTTATAATGAATGGAAGTGAATTGTGAAATTAAATATGTGCACACAAAGACTGAAGTACAGCTAGGAAGAAATAGTAATAGACAGATTATTCATTTGAGGGTTCAGACCTTCATGTAGAAACTGTTTTTTTTTTTTTTTTAAAGAAGGATCCAACCAACTATTGTAGAGGCCTCCGATCGAAAAATTCATCGACTCGAAGATACAATACAGCTGTTGGGTACCCGGTCTGAGTCTGGTGTTTGATAAAAAAGCGAGAAGGATGCTTTGCAAATACTAGTAATGGGCTCCACCCCCATACTATTACTTTTGTGTGATCGATAACCAGTTTAAATGCGTTGAATGGCGCATCAGAAATGGTCGAAGTTGATTTGCCACATCCCTTGCGCGGCCAACGCGCAACATGTGAATAAAATTTCAATAAATATATACATATATTACGGGATTTGAACTTTCCTCTCGCGGTGATGTCTGCATTGTCTCGCACCGTACATTTGTCATGTGGGTACGCTGTGGGTAGCAAACGATGAGCGGGACTAGAGGTCGGAGGCGTGGCTAATTCGTACATGACGTCATTATGAATATTCATCGAAACGCAGTACTTTGAGCTGAGCGCTTGTTTGAGCGTATGTGTGCGGCCGGCCCGGTGGAGTACATACATAGACGTCGACGTAACTACATTGTATATGGTACGGTAAGATATGGCACGTACGTGTATTATTATGGTAAAACGTGTCAGAGTGAGATAAAGTAATTTTTTTTTTAATTATTATTATATACACATGAGTTCAGCCCTTATTTTCACGTACCTCAGTGTATAACACACTCATACCGTACTTCTGCTCCTCCAACCTCTAATTCAGCCGTTATTTTCACATACCTCAGTGTATAACACACTCATACCCTACTTCTGCTCCCCCAGCCTCTAGTTCAGCCCTTATATTCACATACCTCAGTGTATAATACAGTCATACCCTACTTCTGCGCCCCCAACCTCTAGTTCAGCTCTTATATCCACATACCTCAGTGTATAATACAGTCATACTCTACTTCTGCTCCTGAAACCTCTAGTTCAGCCCTTATATTTACATACCTCAGTGTATAACACACTCATACCCTACTTCTGCTCCCCCAACCTCTAGTTCAGCCCTTATATTCACATACCTCAGTGTATAACACACTCATACCCTACTTCTGCTCCCCCAACCTCTAGTTCAGCCCTTATATTCACATACCTCAGTGTATAACACACTCATACTCTACTTCTGCTCCTGAAACCTCTAGTTCAGCCCTTATATTTACATACCTCAGTGTATAACACACTCATACCCTACTTCTGCTCCTGAAACCTCTAGTTCAGCCCTTATATTCACATAGCTAAGTGTATAACACACTCATACTCTACTTCTGCTGCTGAAACCTCTAGTTCAGCCCTTATGTTCACATACCTCTGTTACAACATGGACAAAATTACCGGTTCCTTGATTAGAAAATTTTACCAAATCTACTCCAGATCATCAGGCATCATCAGGCAATCGTCTGAAGTCAACAAAGAACACATTTCCTCGGTTATTTTGAACTTATTTACAATTTATTCACGTTCGCACATCCATGACCGTCGACCATCGTCCACGTTGTCCTAGTCTTATCCAGACTTTACTATACATAGAAATGCATACCCGTCACACTCCCTCCCTTAAAAACATGCTTATAAATTTTGAGAAAGTGCAATAAGTATGTTTGAAACATATAGAAATCTTGCTTGTTAACATCAGTATATGAAACATACCAAACAGGCGCAATGGTCGCTATGAACTGTGAATTGTGGAAGATGCTATAGCTTTAGCTATGCAATTTGGCATAAATTTTCCAAAGACAGATACTTCAAGTTTTTGAGATGTATTCAATCACTACATCAAATAAAGCGCTTTACCAAGAACAGGGTATTGAAACATCACACCGAAAATGCAGTTTATATTTACACGCGCTCTTTCTGCTGCAATTTCGCTTTTTGTTTCTGCAAAAAACAACCATAATATAAAACATAAAATAATGAGTAAAACAGACATGTATTGATAGCACACGCATGTAAAACCAACTTATTAATCAAAAAGGTACACGCATGTTCAGAAATACATGTATGTTCGTTATAAACATTTCACATGAATAAACATATTATATAAGAGCAAAATAAAGAAGATAACATCGCTTCACTTGAGTCCAAATCTTCAATATTCTCAGAAATCAGTCAAGATATAAGTTCAAAGTTTTGATTTCTTATTTCTTCTTCCAAATGGGTTTCATTTCACAGAGTTCAACTTCGGTTGGGTTCAATGATTGTTCACGATAGATTCATAGATTCAGTTTGCAAAGTTCAACTTCATCGCTGAATGTTCACGAAGAATCATAACAGATAAGTCACTTGACATCCAAGATAAACAAACATGAGTTTAGTTGACATCCACTGGAAACACAAGTTCAGTTGACAAACAGGTTAATATAAGTTCAGTTCACTTTCAAATTCAGGGTAGAGAGTCCATCTCGATGAATCTAATAATGTGAGATAATAACCAGTTAGCATTCACTTTTAAGTTCACATGATGAAGTAAGTTTCAAAAGTTCGCAGGAAGTTTGATTTCTAAATTTCTCCTTGAATTTCAGTTTTCACAATATCAACCATCCAAATTTCATGTAGATTCGTGGTGTAAAAACTGCTCAAAGTTCACAGGATAGTTTATATTCGCGATAAAGTATCCGCGACGACATTGTCTTTTCCAGGTAAATGTCTTATGTTTAGGTTATACTCCGGCAGCAGTAGACTCCATCTAGTTAGTCTTTGGTTCTTGTTTCTCATTTTACTCAGAAACGTCAAAGGGTTGTGATCAGTCCATACGTCAACAGCATGCTGTGATCCACTCACATACACTTCAAAGTGTTGCAGTGCAAAGATCAAAGCTAAGGTTTCTTTTTCCACAGTAGAATAGTTTCTTCATGTTTGACTGCATGAGAACTTCCTCGAAAAGAAAGATATGGGCCTGTCTGCTCCTTGTTCATCCTTCTGCGTAAGAACAGCTCCGGCACCCACATCACTAGCGTCCACCATCAAAGTAAACGGCTGACTGAAATCTGGAGCCACCAGTACAGGATTGGTAGATAGGAGTGCCTTCACTTTGTCAAAAGCACTCTCACAGTCACTGGACCAGATGAACTTCATCTCCTTGCGTAGTAGATTGGTTAGTGGAGCCACGACATCAGAGAAGTTATGGCAGAACCGTCTGTAGTAGCCTGCCATGCCAAGGAATCGCATCAGCTCCTTCCGGTTGGTTGGAGTCGGGAACGCCAGAATAGCATCAACCTTCGCCGAGAGTGGTCGGACATGACCTGAACCAACGACGTGACCCAAGAAACTAACAGTAGCACCTCCAAACTCACTCTTTGCCAAGTTGACTGTCAATTTGGCATCTGACAACCTCCTGAACAACTCTCTGATTCTTTGTACATGAACCTCCCAATCTTCACTATACACAACTAAGTCATCTATGTAAGCTTCACAACCTTCAAGACCAGAGATAAGACTATTCACAAGTCTCTGGAATGTAGCCGGCGCGTTTTTTCATGCCGAAAGGCATCACAGTGTAATGGAATAGGCCTTGGGGTGTAGCAAATGCAGAGATTTCTTGCGCTCTCTTAGTCAACGGAATCTGCCAATAGCCTTTTAGCAGATCGAATTTGCTCACATACTTCGCCTTGCCTATACGGTCAATACAATCTTCTACGCGCGGTATCGGGAAGGAATCGGTCTTTGTACTAGCATTGACTTTTCTGTAGTCGGTACAGAAACGATACGAATTATCCGGTTTCGGAACTAAGATACATGGCGACGACCATGCACTGCTACCTGGCTCGATAATGCCATTCTCCAGCATGTAATCGATTTCCTTTTCTAGATTTTTCATTTTCACTGGATTGGCACGATAAGGTGCCTGTTTGATTGGGGCAGTATCTCCCACATCAACATCATGTTCAACAACATTTGTACGAGATGGGATATCTGCAAATAACTGTGGATACTCATTCAACAGCTCTTTCACATCCCTCCTCTCCTTCTCAGACAAGTGGGTTAGTTTGTCATCGATGTGTGTTAGAACCTCTGAATTTTTCAATTTCACACATGGTTCATCTCTCTCAATCTTACACATCTCTTCATTTTCATCATTCAGCTCAGATTGTACAGCACTCAACACTGGCTGTGCTCTCTCTTCATCTCTTCGAACATAAGCTTTTATCATGTTCACATGACATACACGTTTTTTCTTTCTTCTATCTGGAGTTTTGACGACATAGTCAACATCACCAACTTTCTTCAGAATTGTGTATGGCCCAGAAAATCTAGCTTGCAATGCATTCCCAACAACTGGCAACAACACCAAGACTTCATCACCTGCCTTGAAATTCCTCTCCTTGGACTTCTTGTCATACCAAGACTTCATTTTCTCCTGAGACTCAGACAAATTCTTTCTAGCAACTTCACAAGCACGATTCAATCGCTCACGGAAAGACGATACGTAATCCAACAGACTTACATCTTCTTCCTCTGACAACAACCTTTCACTCAACAACTTGAGGGGTCCACGGACTTCATGTCCATACACAAGCTGAAATGGGCTGAAACCAAGAGATTCTTGAACAGATTCTCTCAAAGCAAATAACAACAGTGGAATTCCTTCATCCAATTGTCTCTCTGTCTCCAAACAATACGTTTTGAGCATGTTTTTGAGTGTCTGATGACATCTTTCAAGTGCTCCTTGCGATTCAGGATGGTATGCACTGGAAGTTACATGTTCGATCCCTAACTGCCCTAGCACTTGTTTAAAGACCTTTGACATAAAGTTTGATCCTTGATCAGACTGAACGGTACGTGGTAATCCTACAGTCGTGAAGAACTTGATCAGTGCTTTGCTCACATTGTTTGCGGTGATGCGTCTAAGTGGAATCGCTTCCACATACCTAGTGCTTGCGCACATAATGGTAAACAGGAATTCATTACCCGCTTTTGTCCTCGGAAGCGGACCTACGCAATCTATTATTATCCTTGCAAACGGTTCATCGAACGCTTCAACGGCGCGACTGGTATTTTCTGATTTGGTTTACCTACTACCTGACATGCATGACAACTTCTGCAATAGTTTGCAACATCCTTATGCAATCCTGGCCAAAAGAAATGAGAAAGGATTTTCTCTCGAGTCTTGTAGACTCCCAAGTGACCTGCAAGTGGTGCTTCATGAGCAAGGCTAAGTACTTCCAGCCTATAATTCGAAGGAACTACAATCTGATGGACTTCATTCCAAACTTCATCAGCAGGAACATCTATCGGCCTCCACTTTCTCATCAGCACACCTGACTTCTCATAATAGCATACAGGCACAGTCAATGCCTCCTCCTCAGAGACTGCTCTCTCAAACAAGGATACTAATTGAGGATCTTTCTGTTGGTCCTCTCTCAACTTACTCTTACTTATCGGCATTGGTTCATTATTATTTTGCTTTTCATCATTTCTAGTTTCTCCTGCACCCTCATTCACATTTGATTCACATTCATCATCAACCAAACGACAAAAGAAAGACTCGCCCAAGTTCACCTCATCTAGCTCACTAGACTTCGATTCAGACTCTACTTTCTTTGCCATTGAACGAGTTACAGCACAAGATGGAAACACAGTAGAAAATTCAGCAACCAACTGCTCTGTTTTACTACTCTCACACGGAATAGCACTCACCACTGGACATGAAACAACTTTGTCACCAGCAAGATCATTGCCTAGAATGATAGAAACATCTGCCATCGGAAGTGATGGTCTTACAGCCATCCTCACAATACCAGAAACAAGGTCTGATTTCAAGTCTACCTCATGAAGGGGTGCTTTTACAAAGCCATCTCCTATTCCTTTCAGCAGAACACTAGCTCCAACACAAGATCTCTCATCAAAAGGCAACACACTCTCCAAAATCAAAGACTGAGAAGCCCCAGTATCACGCAACACTTTTACCGTTCTTGCTTCTTCACTTCCAGACAAGGACACATGTCCCTCAGAAACAAATGGCTCATATTGCATTCTTACTTTCTCCAAGTTTACTGGTTCAATCTTACTCTCTGGACTCTGCAAATTTTTTACAAATGCATTTGGATGTGCATTACTTGATTCACTTGATTTTCCTTTAAGTGTCGGACACTTTGCTTTGAAATGCCCAACCTTGTGACATGCATAGCATTTCTTTTCTTGCTCTTCATCTTTCGATTGTGGTTTGACTTCTTTCTTGTTTTGTGCCGAAGCACCATTTTTGTTTTTGTTTTTGTTCCACTTTCCAGATTTGTTTGTTTCATCTGTCTTTTTGTTTGTGATTTTGTGTGTTAGCGCATAATCATCAGCGAGCTTTGCTGCTTCATTAAGCGTTCCTATTTGCTGCTCTTCAAGATGCAACCTAACATCAGAATGCACACTACGCTTAAACTCTTCGAGAAGAATTATTTCCCTAAGCTTATCAAAGCTATCTGCATGGAGGGACGAACTCCATCTATCAAACAACTGTTCTTTGCGCCTAGCAAATTCTAGATGAGTTTCGGATTCATCTTTACGCGTTTTCCGAAATTGTTGACGGTACGCCTCCGGTACAAGCTCATAAGCACACAACACTGCTGCTTTTACAACGTCATAACGACCTGCATCTTCAACTGATAAGGCTGAATACGCATCTCGAGCTTTACCCTTTAACTGAGATTGCAACAAGTGTGACCATTTTTCATGCGGCCAACTCAAACTGACAGCGACCTTTTCAAAGTGAAGGAAATATTGCTCAATCCCCTCCCCCTCCTGAAAAATAGGTACCATTCTAACATGTTTTGCAACATCAAACTCAGACTGTTTATGCCTAATGTCTTTTCGTTCTCTAGCATTCTCATGCTCTCTTCTCAAAACAACTTGTTCTCTCTCAAGCTCAACTTTTGCTATCTCAAGCTCCAACTCTTTCAACCGCAACTTCTCTGCTAAGTCCTCTTTCACAGACTCGCTCGGAATTTTGGTTAAGGCTTCAAGTGGAAGGACATCTTCTTCTTCCACTAACCACTGAATTACAGCTTTCTGTATTTCTAACTTACGCCAAGTATTCTTTACCTCAGCAACCTGGTAATGATGAGCAACCTCCAAGAGATTTACCTTCTTCAACACCAGCAACTCCTCAACTGAAGGAGAATCAACGAATTTTTCCAATGAAAATTCTGCCATGGTCAACAAAAGACCCCTAATCTTTAATGCTGAAAAGACTAGAAACCACTGAAGAAAACTTTTAATTTCTCAGCAAAAACAATAACCAATACGGTTATCACAGTTGAAATGAAATATAAATCAACCACAGAAAAGAATGCCAACCTGACTCGGCTGACCCTGTAGATATGACCTCAACCTACAGATACAGGAACCTGACTCGGTTACCCCAGTTGAAACTTCCTTCCAACCACACTGTCAACTTGACTCCAGTCGACACTGTCAGTTACCATGAACCGACACAGCAACCAAAGAAATGGTTAGCCCAGCTGAAATATCATCAACCAAAAGTTCATTCAACTACATGAACAGAAACATCTCACAGCGAGACGCACACTGAATACACGTACTGCCTGAATTATGGGTAGTACGGCCTGCCATACATAACCTTGGACCTTTGACCGCACGGCGACACAGCGCTATCCACACACATGTGTACACACATACCCATTTAGTGATAATCCCCACGTTGAGCTCATGAAACCCTGTCTCAACGTTTATCACCAAAAGCAGCAAAACAGACAGCAATCAGTCCAACATACAGCTTAATATACCAAAACTGTACAAATTACCGAAATGTAGGCATTATCGGACAGTTTACGATCACGGCGATGAACGAATCGAAAACGAAACGATGCGAGCTGCAATACGCTATAGGCTAGCGTACAAACGAATTGCATATGCACGAAGCGAACATGTCAATAGCTAACGCACGAAGGTTCGACGACTTAGCAAGCCCCCATTTTGTTACAACATGGACAAAATTACCGGTTCCTTGATTAGAAAATTTTACCAAATCTGCTCCAGATCATCAGGCATCATCAGGCAATCGTCTGAAGTCAACAAAGAACACATTTCCTCGGTTATTTTGAACTTATTTACAATTTATTCACGTTCGCACATCCATGACCGTCGACCATCGTCCACGTTGTCCTAGTCTTATCCAGACTTTACTATACATAGAAATGCATACCCGTCACACCTCAGTGTATAACCCCACACTCATCCCTACTTCTGCTCCTGAAAACTCTAGTTCAGCCCTTATATTCACATACCTCAGTGTATAACACACTCATACCCTACTTCTGCTCCCCCAACCTCTAGTTCAGCCCTTATATTCACATACCTCAGTGTATAACACACTCATACTCTACTTCTGCTCCTGAAACCTCTAGTTCAGCCCTTATATTCGCATACCTCAGTGTATAACACACTCATACTCTACTTCTGCTCCTGAAACCTCTAGTTCAGCCCTTATATTCACATACCTCAGTGTATAACACACTCATACCGTACTTCTGCTCCTCCAACCTCTAGTTCAGCCGTTATTTTCACATACCTCAGTGTATAACACACTCATACCCTACTTCTGCTCCCCCAGCCTCTAGTTCAGCCCTTATATTCACATACCTCAGTGTATAATACAGTCATACCCTACTTCTGCTCCCCCAACCTCTAGTTCAGCCCTTATATTCACATACCTCAGTGTATAATACAGTCATACTCTACTTCTGCTCCTGAAACCTCTAGTTCAGCCCTGATATTCACATACCTCAGTGTATAACACACTCATACCCTACTTCTGCTCCTGAAACCTCTAGTTCAGCCCTTATATTCACATACCTCAGTGTATAACACACTCATACCCTACTTCTGCTCCCCCAACCACTAGTTCAGCCCTTATATTCACATACCTCAGTGTATAACACACTCATACTCTACTTCTGCTCCTGAAACCTCTAGTTCAGCCCTTATATTTACATACCTCAGTGTATAACACACTCATACCCTACTTCTGCTCCTGAAACCTCTAGTCAGCCCTTATATTCACATAGCTCAGTGTATAACACACTCATACTCTACTTCTGCTCCTGAAACCTCTAGTTCAGCCCTTATATTCACATACCTGAGTGTATAACACACTCATACTCTACTTCTGCTCCTGAAACCTCTAGTTCAGCCCTTATATTCACATACCTCAGTGTATAACACACTCATACTCTACTTCTGCTCCTGAAACCTCTAGTTCAGCCCTTATATTCACATACCTCAGTGTATAACACACTCATACTCTACTTCTGCTCCTGAAACCTCTAGTTCAGCCCTTATATTCACATACCTCAGTGTATAACACACTCATACTCTACTTCTGCTCCTGAAACCTCTAGTCCAGTCCTTTTCACATACCTCATTGTATATAATACAATGGCGCGCTCATACAAATGAATATTCATACTGACGTCACATACGAATTAACAACTAATCAAAGTGGAGAGACGATTTGTTCGCTAGTGTAACATACGTTACTTCTCCCTCAGTCTTGTCGACATCATTAAGTCAGCTAAGGAATGCACTTTTTTACTCACTTTTCATCACTATCTGTACTGTTCCTGAGACAACTCTAATGCCAAAGAAATTTTTCAATTTTCCTTTCATGTGAATATTTCAAATCAGTTTCCATTCAGTATTAACAAATGTGGAAGAATCTGCGCACGCATGTGGGCTCAATTGTTTGGTATATATTTTGGAAAATTTCAACATATACGCCATATCAATTTACCTACATTTTCCATATGGTTGCATTTGTCAGACATAAATTAATCAATATCTCTTACAATATCATAAGGAACCTATTTCAATGTTTCATATGGTAACGTATGTTTCATTTAAGCAGTCACGTAATGTTACCAAAATTTAACAATCAACAATAACCAAAGAAAGGTTTCAGTAAGTGACCCAATATTAACACTTACAACTACACTATATAGATACAAAGTTCTCATTCCAAAGGGAGGACGACGTGTTCGCACATAAAAATGATAATTAGTAGCATCTTTGATTATGTAATAAACATGGTATAAGCCAAACAAATCAGAAAGATTGGGTTGTGTATAACCTATTTCCATTTCCTGGTTTTTGTTTGTTTCTGACTCCAGCTATTCTATTCATTAGACCAAAGAATTTTCACAAAACGTATCCTGCATTCATAATTACCCAATAATGTCCATTTTAGTATCACTAAGGAACCTTATGTCACTTTAAAAGCAGTAACGTATGTTTCTGTTAAGTAACAATAATCATGATAATTAAATACGCAAAACCACTTGAGGGCGAGTGATCAAAATCGCTTGTCCTCTGCGTCATTATATAGGGAGATCAATATAATCCTCTTCATGTAACCTGCCGAAAGTTTTTTTTTTTCCTTTTTTTTTTCTCTCTTTTGTATTGTCTTCTTTAATCTGCTTGTATCTCTTCTCTTGCTTTCCTGTTCTCACATTCTGCTGTCGGAACATGGCTTCAGTTTTTCTTTGTTTCTGTTCCTATATATTCTGCTTGAATTTGAGGTCTCTCCCCTCCCCCATGTTCCTTTCGTCCCTTGACCTTTATGTGATAATGAAAAGAGATTTTTGGAAAAAGAAAATTCACAATAGAAATGTATTTTGAGTGAAAAATGAAGATTCAGATGTGATAGCCTTCCACAATTTATTTCGTAACCTACGTTACCATTTTTAACACACAGGGATCGAGATCCTGCCTTGAAGACGTTTTGAAGATGTTATTATCACTTTACAACTCTTAAGCTTAGATGTTGATTACTACAAAAAGCCACCCAAGAAATGTCCATCTCATGTCATTGCCGCTTTTCTTCATTTATTTGGTTCAAGAAACCTAGTTGCGATAAGATTGTAGACTGGCATTATTGGCCTTATGGTAGCTAAGCGTCGCTTTTGAGTGGTGGCGCTAGGTAATACAATAGCTTGACAAGCGTAAAGCTCAGATTTAAACCGAATTTAACTGTAAATAAAAAATGACCAGTAACGTATTTTCGGTAACGTATATTTCATTAAGCATTAAGTGGGATTTATGGAATGATGTAAGGCCACAGATGCAAATTATAATCCCTTCAAATTGAACAAGATTAACAAGCCCTTTTCTTTTGGCAAGCTTTTCTGTTGTCAATCGATGTTCAAATATGACAACGACGGTTAAAATATGTTACATTTCTCATCCATACGGTTAAAAAACACATGCCTCAGCTCTTCTTATGAGCTTCTTTTTCTACAGAATGGATCTATACACATCGCGCTGCAAACTGTTATAGACTGTAGATGGGATATCAGGTGAGTGATTACATTGAAAGAAACAGAAAATAAAACTTGGAAAAAAGGTGGTATATCAGAGATTCATTCTACAGGTAACGTAGGTTTCACTGACCTTTGTGACAAATTTCTATTGCGAAAATTTTTATTTTACCACGTGTACAACGCCTCTGATATTATCTTATCTTGCACACATATATCAAGTCTATTTTTCTATGCCAGGATCTAAGATAAAGCATCCTGGTTTTTTTACAAACATGGCCAGATATGTTAAATTCTTGATTGGTGAAATGCATTGTTTTGCCCGGACGAGAGTACTTAAAACAGAATAATTTCTCAAAAAAACTATGTTTGAATGCTAACATTTTCTGAAGTTATACCCCATTACATATTCTAAGAGTTTTTATGACTAAAATCATTTTTTTATAATCTGATATTAACATATTCGCAATCAAAACACGTGCGACACGTTTTTTTGGTTAATTGTTACATTTTTAGTGGTTTGGGCATGTGTATTATATTTCCCGCTCCCAAACTCGTAGATAATTAGATGCAAAGTAACTTACCCAGGAAGCCTCCCAAACCACCCGTTCGAATCTGATGTATCAATCAGAGTAGAAAATCGAGAGAATTATGAATATATATTTATTCACGTGTACCTAACGGTTCACGCGTTGTACAATAACAAGCATGACCATCTGCATCTCGTGAACCAAAATGCGTAGGTTGAAATGAAAATGAAAAAAAAACAAATCTACTTATGTAGCAAAACAATGACTACAGCTACTCATTAACTACTTTACCTTCTTTAATAAATCAAAGTTTTGGGGAAAATTGAACTAGATATTATTACTTACTTAGTACATTTAAATATCGATTCCCCATTATTTAATAAACGAATCCATAGTAAAACACCGCTGTTGAAACATACGATTGCCCACGATCGGCACTAGCTGCTGTATAGGCAAGACCCTCATGCATATGCAAAAATATCTGATAAGCTCCGCAAGTTAGCAAGGCTCGCCGCTGACGCGGCTCGGTCCACCGATCACTGCCATAAACGCACACTGCTTCAGCTCGAGGCCTTGACCAAAGGCTATTGTGAAGGGGAGCATCTCACAAAATGCATAATTCATGGCAGGTCTTGAATATTGATTAGGGCTTATTTCGGCTCTAATGGATGAAAGCTATGGCAGAGCTTAGGGGGTTTGGGCATAACCGTGCAATGGTACATTTCGGATGGTACGTACGTTCCGCTCACATAGACTTGCGTACAACAAGCTAAGTAGGCGTTGCACATTATTTACTATGTTATCAATGTTTTTAATGCAATTTTGTATCTATAGATATTTACTGGCAATTGTAATTTATTTTTTTAATTGCTGCCTAATATGTTTTTGATTAACCTTTAATGGAATTGAATTTAATTGAATTGAATTGAAGCTCCACAGAGTATGTTTTCATGTTTTTAATTATTTTGTATCTTAAAAATCTTAAAATTGCTTAAATCTTATCTTTCTGATACGAAGTACAATACAGTTCTATTCGAATATTCAATGTTTAAGGATGTACGCAGTTTCTTTTGAATAGCGAATAAAATCGTGTAAAAGACCCAAATGTTTAACGTTTCAGAGATATTTCTTACCAAACGTGAGCTCAAAGTAGGTAGCAATGTCGAGTACCGGGCATCTGTCACGTCGGTTAGAGAAAGTCTGCCTTCCGTGAATGGATGCAAAAGTATCACTGCATGCAAATCCCTTGGTGGGGAGAATGCGCGAAGATCCGTTGGCTTGAGCTGAATAAATTCAGTTCAGTTTTTAGTGTTTTAAACCTTTGAATCAGGTGACTGTTGATAGCTTCATCCCACCAAGGACAGAATTCCGATCTTGACTGGATCCATTACTGATCCCATAGCCACCTTGTTTTTCGATCTCGGAATGAAAATAGCGGGAGCTTCAAAACAGACGTGCTGCGATGTTGCTACCTCTAATCAAATGGCACTAAACTGCCTTTGTACAGTTCAGATGCTTCCAACTGAATGCTGACGTGTAAAGAAATGGTCCAATCAGGGAAGACATTCCAAACAGCCCGAAATGTGTAGTATAAAATTTTGTCGCCACGTGCCTACCGATCAGTTAGACACTTTGCTCTGTCGTTAGAATGTTCACACATATAAACTGCACCACAATTTGTCATTATGGGTGGTAATCAAGTAGATTAGACGAACTGGAAAGAAGAAATAGACAAGCAGAAGAAAGGTCGAAGAAAGAAGCGGAAGAACAATTTGAGGCATTTCTTGAGAGGGAAAAAGAAGCACAAAGGCGCTATGAAGCTACTTTGCAGCAAGAGAGGGAAATTAGACGAGAAGAATTGAGGAGCGGAAGTTGCACACCAAAAAAAGTTAAAGAAGTCCAAGAAACTCTTAGTCAAGAACAGCTAAGGCAAGACGAGGCAAGGCAGAAGGCTTTGGAGGAACAAAAACTTCAGGAAGAACTACGCAAATTAAGCTTCAGGTAATAGAAGAAGAGAATTTGAAGAAGAAGAAATTGAAGAAGAGAGACGTGCTTCAAAGGAAACGAAGAAGAGAGAAATAACAACAGTTGCGTGACGAACTGGAAAATCTTAAGCCGGGCGACTCCGTAGAGTTTTCTGATGGAAATACAGAATTTTCGGAAATCCTCAATGTAGGTTTATTTGGTACTACAGGCACCGGGAACTTCACTCCTAAATTCTTTGAAATTTGCATTCAAGGAAGAACTGACAGAG